>CAUYQV010030173.1:0-85566 GCA_963574575.1 Galagoides demidoff | reverse complement strand
CTTGAACCCAGGAGTTTTGAGGTTGCTATGAGTTATGATGATGCCACTGCACTCTACCCAGGGTGACCTTATCTCAAAATAAGTAAAAATAAAAAATGTTGTAAAAAGTAAGAACAGAGGCTCAGTGCCTGTGGCTCAATCGGCTAAGGCACCAGCCATGTACACCTAAGATGGAGGGTTCGAATCCCCAGCCCGGGCCCACCCAACAACAATGATGGCTGCAACCAAAAAACGGCCGGGCGTTGTGGCCGGCGCCTGTGGTCCCAGCTACTTGGGAGGCGGAGGCAGGAGACTCTCTTGAGCCCAGGAGTTGGAGGTTGCTATGAGCTGTGATGCCATGGCACTACCCCCAGGGGGATAGCTTGAGGCAACTTCTCAAAAAAAAAAAAAATTAGTATTGTGGAGAGTATGGAAATTAATGGTGGTGACTTTAGGACCCCAAATCACTGCCTAAGTTGCCCCCCTTCCGTCTGACCTACCCTTCCTAACATCAGACACAATCACCAGGAGAACCCTTGTGACTGCCCATATGTTCAGGTCTCAATGTCTGCATGTTACCCACAGCCCTCATCACCACACCTAGTCACATTCATCCCTTAGAACTGTATTAAAGGGCTGTGGCATTAAGAAGGTTGACAACCACTGCCTTCGGAAAAGTGGGGAAATACTAAGCAAAGGTTTTCCTTTTTCCTACATGTTTTAAGAGGAGACAAAGTGTAATAGGTCCATTGCACATTTTACAGTAGCAAGCAGAAGAGCAGATTGCCATAAAGTTCAAGACTGCTCAGAGAAAACATTGCTTATGGCAGGATCCATATAGGAAAGTGGTCTAGGAAGAGAGTTTTGAAAACTACTGAACACAGCTTTATGTAGCCACAAATACTGCTGAGAATGAGGGGTGTCATCTAACAAAAATTATAGTGGCAGAGTAAGGAAAAATCCTGCTCTATGTACATAGAAATTTAGAAAAAGTATAACGTCTCCTTTATTCAAGATTAGTGTAAAAAGGAGAGCATTGGTGGAGAAGATGGTGGCTCAAAGAACAATGAGAATATAATAGGAGGTGGTCAGGAGAAAAGAATATTTTGCTCTTGCATGTAGGTTATATAGAGACACAGAGCCAATAGGATCTATCTGTCTGTCTATCTATCTATAGTTATAGATATACATATATAGGAAGAAATTTATTATGAGAGATTGCCTTGCATGATTATGGAGACTAAGTCCAAAGATTTTCCACTTGCAGGCTGGAGGTTCAGGAAAGTCTGTTATGTGGTCTAGTCCAAGCCTGAAGGCTTGAGAACCTGGAGAACCAATGGTGTAAGTTCTAGTTTGAGTCTGAAAGCTCGAGAACCAGGAGCACCAAGGCTGATATCAGAGAGCCGCAGAAGCACGTTCCAGCTCAAGAAGAGAGAGTGAATTCACACTTCCTCCACGTTTTTGTATCATTTGGGCCCTCAGTGGATTGGATGGTGCATGCACACACTAGAGAACACGGATCTTCTTTACTAGATCTACTGATTTAAATGCTAATCTCATCCAGAAACACTCTCACATGTACATTCAGAAATAATGCTTTACCAGCTGCCCAGGTATGGCTTAGGCCAGTCAAGTTAACACATGCAATTAAACATTATAGCTATGTTCTTAAACTATGTTCAGATTGTAACCATTTTGTTGCTAAAAACTTATTTTCTCCAAGATAGGTAACTAATTAGTTTTGTCCGTCAATGGTGGCAAGTCAGATTATGATTACTGAAAGAATTCGTCTTTGATAGTCTTTAAATTAGCATCTAAATATTACCAGTAGGTTTGCTAACAATTTGGAGACATGAGGAGCGTTAATTGGGATTGGTTGCCTATTTAACAGACTGAAGAGTTTTCCATGTAGTTATGCACTTCCAATTCTAATTACTCTTCAGACTTTTCATACATAATTAAAATGGCAAATGGCAATACCATTGTTATCATAGTTTAGGACGACCTACCCGATTCCAGTGCAGCAAATCCAATGTTCTCCCTCACAACAGGCTTCTTCCTCTGGCTCCACAGAACTTTGGATAGCATCTGCAGTTTCAAAAGATGCTTTCATATCTATTATTTCACAAGCCTGTGAGAAAGATCGGGCCAGAATTACAATCCCAATTTTATAGATGAGGATACAGGTCAAAAAGCCTTACACGGATAGGGCAGGCCAGGTAGCTAGTTAGCAGCTGACCTGAGACTTCAACACAGGTGTTCTGAAATCTAATCTTGGGAGCATGTCCTCTCCATTAGAACACTCTGCCACATATCCAATTATAGAAAAGAGTCATAGGGGAGCGATGAACTGTTTTGGTCAATCTGTTTTCTACATTTCCTGGGAAGATTTTGAGGTCAAACCTGAACTGATGGTAATTAATTCCTACCAGTGAAGCATCCATATTTCAGAAATTCCTGCAACCTTTCCTTTGTAGTTATGTTTTTAAAATTATTCCTATTTTAAAGAAATTATTAAATACACAATGCTGTTAATAGTAATGCAATGCCTACCGGACTAGGCCCACATGTGAAAAGATGAAAGGCAATTTATCTTTGCTGCGCAGATTCCAGTTCTGTCTTGTAATGGATGGAGCCACCTTAGTTTTCTGCTGCCTTTCTCAATGTTCCTAAGGCTTTAACAAACTGTGCATGGCGATGTGAATGACCTATTCTCCCCATGAAAAATGATAAGCATGCTGTGGTGACAAAACCATGCAATCAGTCTGCAGAAAGGATCATCTCTATTCCCCAGGTGGCTACTAAAATAAGAATGGAATCAAACACAAAGGGCCTGGCTGAAATAAAAGGGTACTCGATGCTAAGAGGTCACATTCTTCCAGTGTATGGATTTGCAAGTATCATCCCTAAAGGTTATCTATCATACCGGACTTTGGCTGCTTTAACTAGTAGAAGTTGAAATGACTTTTCTTTCCTCATGCCAGTGTTTTCTCTGATGAGAGAGTGATTATTTTGACGTGCCATTGCATGCAGCCATTATGTCTCCGCACGAACAAGCTCTTTCTTTTATTTCCCATCTAATTCACACCTTCCTTTTGATAATCCTTAAGGTCAGGCGATAAATGTTACTGAAAGGTAGCTGGTCATGGGTCATTCGCTGGAATAGGTTTTGTTCCTTCTTTGTATTATTTGACACAGTATCAAAGATGCCATTTGTTCTCTGTATTTTCTCTTCATTTCAGTGTTACATAGTATGTTAATTCTAAATATGAGTACAACAGAGTATGAAAAGAACCACATAATTTTTAACGTGAATGGATTTGGAGCCTTAGGCTCATGAGCCAGACCAGCCCTTGACAAAAAGTTTTCAGTAGAACATTAATCCTGCAGTATGGAGGGGACAGGCAGAGGGAAGGATATTTGGGAAATGCTACCTGCCTCCCCTGGACTTCATAGTGTACATGACGTATTAGTGACCCAGAGGGTTCATAGAGTAGACAATTTTGTTCAACTTTGTTTAACCGGACTTCAGAGTGCACAATGACGTATTAGTGACCCTGAGGGTTCACAGAGTAGATAATTTTGTTCAACTTTGTTTAACCCAATATTTCTGAAATTCATTTCATTCAATCAAAAATGTTTAATTGAGATTCTATTATAGACCAAATATTCTTTTAAGTTCTGGAGATACTGCAAGGAGGATTAAAAAAACTTGTAAAAATCCTTGCTGTTGTGGAGCTCCCACTCCAGTGGGGAATACAGATAATAGCCTATACAGAAGTGAAATAAATAGCATGTCAGATGGCCCAGAGCACTGTGGAGCTAAGTAAGGGAGGTGAAAAGTGGGGGTGGAGATGAAAAGTTGAATATTTATTTGACCACAAAATCTGCATTATACATATTTACCAAGACCTTGTGGAACTAGACTTCTATAAAAAATACTTTCTGTTCCACTGGGTGGGACCCTCAGCCAGCATCCTTGGGCTGCTCACGTTACAGATTCATGCTTCATGTTTCTTCACAGACGATGATTTATTTTAAAAATAACTTCCATCCCAACTGTATTTTTCTGAATTTGACTAACAGTACCTGCAATCTGTACGTTAGTGCTTATTCAGTACTTCAAAGTGTAAACTAGCTTTGTCCTTGGAGGGAATGAAATAGCAGCCAACATTCAGGTTAATAACCACTAGATGTCGGTGTTAACACTGAGTAACAGAGATGATCTCACCATCTCCTCAACAGGCTTGGTTGACCCAGATAATTTACAGCATAAGTAGATATTAAAGATACCTTTATAATTTATTGAAATATAACAGCTTAACTTTCATAAGAAATTTCTATTTGATAAAGACAAATGTAAATATAATTTGGAACAAGATTTAAGGAACAGAAGAATATAGGCTTATTTATTTATTAATCAAGTTAAACAGTTTATCTAAATACATTCTCTGTGATAGTTCCTCAATGTTTGTTAATATGTTCAAGAAAATTAAACTGAGCAACTGTTGTGTGTTAGATACTTGACCAAGCTCCAAGGAGGGTAAAATTATTAACAATAAACTACCATCCCTCAAAATAAGAGTAGTTAGTAGGGCAATGTGATAAAGGCAATATATGTTAGAGGCGGATGACAAGCATGTTATGTCGAGAAAGGAGAGGGAGGTGGAAGAGTGACAATGACCAGCTTCCCAGACAATCCAGAGGCAACAGGGAGGACTGACTCAGAGGGAATCCAGAGGGAACAGGGAGGACTGACTCAGGAAGAATTCAGAAGTAACACGGACGACTGACTCAGGGGGCATTCGGAGGCAACAGGGAGGACTGACTCGGGGAATTCAGAGGCAACAGGGAGGGCGGACTCAGAGGGGGCCAATTTTAGGGGCATCAGAGACTTAGGAGACTTTTCTAGAAGTTCAGGTAAGAGGTGAAGAGGTTGGCAAATATTTATACCACCTTACTTCCTAGAGAAATTAGCAGCCATTAGTAATGGTAGCTCTTTCAATTTCACCACTAAATCTACAGAACTACCTGCATCTTGAGCTAGTTTTCCTCCCTCCATTTTCACTATGGCACAGGTACCTCTTCCTAGGCAAGGTGAATGAATCTACCTGGAGTTTAGCCCCAGAACTCTTCATCCTATGCAGAGCCTTGTGGCACCAAGCGTTCTGAATCTTCACTGTCTTGATCTATCTTGGGTTCCTTTTGATCAGAATTTACATATGCCCCATTATCTATAATATTAAAAAAAAAAGAACTAAGGAACTAACTAACCTCCCAAACCACCAACCAAAACTCTTAAAATTGGCACCTGTAAGGCATTGATGGCACTTGCCACTCGCCACTCACTTCTGAACTAGCAGCAATTTGCCTGTGTCCTCACTGTTGCCACTCACCACTTTGCCACTATTCCCACCATTGATCACTGGGGACCTGCCTTCATGTCCCCAAATCTAATGGGCATTGTTATCCTTTACCTTGCTTGATCGTTTCATAGCATCTACCACTGTGGAACATTCTCTATTATTGAAACACCATCTTCCCCCAAACACCATACTTTCCTAATTTTCCTTCTAATTAGTAGTGCTATTTTTCTGATATTTCCTTGCCTCCTGTCTCTCTGCGTTCCTCTCAGATTATTGATTTGGTTTGCGTCCTCCCTCTTCTCACTCTTTGCAGTTTCCACAGCTAATGCTTATCCCCTCTCATGGGTAGTTATTTTTATTTATAAGCCAAAAACTCTGAAGTCTTTGCCTCAAGCTCAGTTCTCCTTCATTTTTTCCCTAGTGTCTTCAAGTTCAAATATTAAACATTAATACACCATTTGTGTTTCCTTGCCAATGTATTCTATTTTTCGTGGTGCTCAAACTGCAAAACTTAGCAGCATCTTTAATTTTTCCTTCTTCTTTTGTGACTGTATCCAATAAATCACTCACATTTAAACATATTTATTGAGGGCCTATTATGTGCAAAGTGCTTGAAATGTGGCAGTAAACAAAACAGGCAGATCTCTAACTTAACGGAGCTTAAATTTGTGTCAGAGAAGCAGACAACAAAGAAAATAAATCATGCATAAAAATTGTGATGGATATTTTGAAAGGTATGGTATGAATAAGAGTACTGTGGACCTAAAACTAGATAAGGTATTCAGAGAAATTGGTACTTAGACTGATACCTTGAGGAGGGTAATAAATCAGTAATGTAAAAAAGGTGGAAAGAGTGTTTCAGGCAGAGGGAAAAACCTGCAAAGGCATTGAGGTGGGGAAGAGTTTGTTAGAAGGCCAGTATAAAAGTGGAAATATGTTTGCATCTCTCTTTGATCAAACTCTACTTAACATGGGCAATAAAACTCTTTAGGACTCTGTTCCTGGATCTTCCTGGCCCCACCTCATTTTCTGGCCCTTCAGTGTTTTCATTCATGTCACACTGGATTTCCCCTGGCTCCCCGAATGCTGGGAGTGCTCTCTAAGTTCAGAACCTGCCACAAGCTATTTCCTCGCTGCTGGGAAAGCTCTCATTGTACCGGTCTCTTTATCTGGCTACTTCAGATCTGTTCTTCAGGCCTTCACAAGAAAGCCTTACCTAGGGGGCTGCTCCATCCTTACCTCCTGGGAAGGGATGGTCCCACGTACGCTGCTATGTTCCTTTTTCATAACTAATTGGCTTGTCTCTTGTTTAGTGTAATTCTTCCTTGTTAGACTCTAGGCTTGTTGAGGCCAGGACATTTGTCTGCGTTATTTTTTAACTTTTTATCCTCAGTGTCTAGTGTTATTCCTATCATATTGCAGTCACCCATAAGAATTCGGGCAAATGGATGATTAAAATAAATCAATCCTAGATACTGAAAGACAGGCAGCCACCAAGGTTCACGAACGGCTAATTCTCAGGTGGGGACTCATTCTGGGGACAGGCTCATATGGGAAAGATGCTAGAATCAGTTTGAGAAAATTTGGACTTACATTTAAGATTCATAAACTTTATCTGTAATATCTTTCATTACAAAAAAAACCCAACTCTGTTGACATTTCCTTCAACCCTGATTTCATTTCTCCTACTTCCTTTGCTAGAAAAACTCCTCCAAATAGCTGTCTATAGATTTCCCCACTTCTGCCTGTTTCATCAACACATCTCACTCAACAAAAAGTATTCAACTCCTACCGATGTTTCTAACAACCTATTTCTAGCAAGCTCCATGGTCTGTACTTCTACTCAGAAGCACTGACATGTTCACCATTTCTTCTTTCTTTTTTTTTCCTTCTTGGTTCTCCTCATACCTCACTGTCCTTCATTCTTTCAGTAGATTAAACTCAACTTCTGAAATATAAAGTATTGGAGGACCTGGGGCTAAGTTTCCAACTCTCTCCCTGTATTCTTATCCAATCTTAGGGCTTTACAAGGCATCTATTTCCTAGGGAGTTACAATTTTATATGTCTAGCTTTGATCTTGATCCTGAATCCCAGACTTTCCTTTTCAATTTCCAACTTAATATCTCCAGTTAGACTTTAATTAGACATCTTAAATCTCATATATCAAAAACCGTTTTTTCAGTTTCCTCCCCAAGTCTGTTCCTCCAGAAGTCTTTCTCCTCCTGGGAAGGCAATTCATGCTGCTGGTTGCTCAGTGCAAACATCCTGATGTCATTCTTTCCTCCTCTTTTGCTCTCACATCCCGTATCTCACTCCTGCAACTCCTGAATGGTCTAATTTTGAAATATGTCTAGAACTCTGCCACTCCTCACCACCTCCATCCTGAAAGTCAGCTAACTGGTCCTGATTCCGGCCTTGTCCCGCAGAGCCTCTTTCTGCACAGCAGCCAGAGTCATCTTTTACAGGTCATAGCTTCCTATGTCACTCAATCCTTATCATGGCCTTCAAGGTCCTACATCATTTGTTCTTCTTGCCTGGGACATTTCTTCCTCCAGATGTTAACATGACTTACTCCTTCCTCTAAGTCTGTTCAAGTGTTACTTCATCTAAGAATCCTTCCATTAACACCTCATCAAAAATAGAATCTTTTATCATCCCGTGGCTCAGTCATCTTCACCTCATAACACTTATCACGTGACACATGTATGTTCTTTCTTTATTTTAGATAGTAGAAACGTAAATGAATTCAACCAGAATTCTAAGGAGAACTTAGAGTTATGATCCAAATTCAGAAAACTTATTCTATTTCCTTCTAATAGACTCAGACAAGGCAAAATACCTGAAAACTTTCCATACGATATGTACTGTTTTTCTTTTCTTTTCTTTTTTTTTTTTTTGCAGTTTTTGGCCAGGGTTGGGTTTAAGCCAGCCACCTCCAGTATGTGGAGGTGGCACCTTACTCCTTGAGCCACAGGCACTGCCCCTGTATGTACTGTTTTTAAGGTGGCACATTGCCTCCAGAGGACAATTGATTATATAATAGAATTTGAGGGTTCCTCCTATTGCTAAAAGTTTAGAGTCTTTTTTATTTTATGCCTGCTCCTATAATTTTCCTGCAGATTCTCTTGATCCTTCATACTTGTTTAACCTGATGAACTCATTCCTTTCATTCTTTCAGCACAGGGCTTCCTTAAAATTTGCTTTGCATAAAGGAGCAGTGAATGGTATTGTCAGTAACTTAGTTTTCTAAGCCAGTCTGATTCTTACAGACAAATTCTAAAAGAGTTTACCTCGCTCTTTTAACATCATAACATTTTCAAAACAACATAACATAACAAAAATAATCTGTGAAGAGTTACACAGTAATTTCCCAACAGCCCTCACCACCATGTGCCAGCTGGTGCTCTCAGGGTGAATGGCTGGGTAATGGCTCAGTTCTCAGGGAGAAGGAAATGAATATCTAAGCAAGTTTTTTGTTTTGTTTTGTTTTGTTTTAAGTGCAACTGAATTCCCTTTAGGCAGACACTTTGTTTTGTTCAAGGCAATTTTCCCTGGGCCTAGGATTGTGTCTCACATTTTGTGGGTATGTTAAAAATTAATATGTACTGAATTAAATGAGTGAATAAATGAATAAAAATAAGAAAAAGGAGTTTACATAAGTACAGAAGTAATGTAGTTTTCTGGAAAGAGCCCTCTCAGGAGGGCTGGATTTTCAACCTTGGTCTAAATAAGCTTGCCACAGCCTCCATGTCTTCTTTGTAAAATGGAAATGATGTTACATCATAGGACTGTGATGAGGATTGAGTGAAATAGTAGGAAATTTGTAGCAAGCACTGGATATTAGATAAAAGTTTATCTTTTTATCAGCCCTTGTCACACCTGCCTTCCTTTTTTAGGTCATTATACTGATGTGGCTCTTTTGAGATAAGTAAGCTTGCACATTGTCTGTATTTGGTAAATTAACTAAATTTGCATTATCTATAAATTACATGATGGTATAGTATATGATGGTCATGCTCTATTCAACATGCTCCAGGTTCCTCCAAGAAATTAATTTATTTTTGTATATTCTCAAACTTTTCCTACCACTCTTTCCTTCTTGCCCCCTTCCTTCAACAACTGATGTCTAAGGAAGAGCAGCTCTGACCTGGATCGGATATAAAAGAAATACCCGATCAAGAATACTTAATTTGGTAATAATCTTAAAGAGTAGAATATTTAATAGGAAGAATAATAGGATCAAAATGGAACCAAATGGGAATAATTATAATCTTGGATTATTTCTTCTTTGGTTACTGCATGCTTTCTTGTTTGGTTTAGATAACTTTGTTGGATTTGGGATTGAGTTGTTCCTGTGGGATGTTTAGCAGAACCTCTGTCCTTTACCCATCATATCCCAGTGGCATGCTCCCAGTCATGACAACCAGAAATATCTTTATTAAGGTCTTCAGATATAGCCAAATTTACTCTGGGTAGTTTGGTAGTGGTGGGGAGTATATAGCTCCAAATTGAGAATACTGGGTGACTGGGCGCATAGAATGGACTAAAGGGAGTTTTCCAATTGAAAACTTTCTTCCCACCCATAGAAGAACAAGTTGATTTAAGTTATATCCCTGAATAAGATAAGGACAGGGCTATTCTGACATTAAATCGTTTCTTTTTCACCTCCTCTTGCTTAGTGGCAATAAATGTAATGTGGGTATAGGGTAGGGTGACTTTGGTTCTAGTTTTCCTGAAGCTGGCAGAGTTTATAGCTAATATTCTGGTATAAGTATTCATACACTCCCTTTTATTTATAAAATTTATTGTTTAGATAACAAGTTTTATGATCACTTTATCCTGTGTGGCAACCACTCTTTTAGATGCTGGGATTCAGTAGTAAAAAAAATGCAAAGTCCCTCTCACCTCTTTGGAGCTCACATTATAGCAGCAAGCAAGAACATAAATATATGTAATGTGTAATGCTAGTTAGTTATAAGTGCCACTAAAAATGCAAAACAAGGAGCTAAGGAGTGACAGGAGTAAGCTAGGACAGTCCTTTAAATAATGTGATTGGGAAGACCTTGCCCAATAACACCATCTCAGTAGAGAACAAATAATGTATGAATGTGGATTCTTTTCTCAATGACTTTCTTTGATCTAGATTTAATTTAAAGGAGCTTTAAAACTATCAAGTTTTCACATGTATCAATTCATACATTTGAATCTTCATTTATGCATATAAATCTCCTAGGTGAATCTGGCTGTGGTAAGGCCTGAAGATTTTATTGCAGGAGGAGGACTGCAAACAAATGAATATGTAATGATGAATAACAATTGCGCACAGGTACTTGAAAAGGGACCATGCAAGTGACAGGTCTCCAAATTTAAGCTTCATAAACTTCATGATAAATCTGCTTCTGGAGTTAGAGGGACAGGGAGCAGAGAGACCCTGTGTGGAAACAAAGCACGAAACTTTCTTTCTTTCTATTTTTTTTTTTGTAGTTTGGCCGGGGCTGGGTTTGAACCCACCACCTCCATCCAGCACATGGGGCCAGCGCCCCACTCCTTTGAGCCACAGGTGCTGCCCCAGCATGAAACTTTCTTAAAGGATTGGCATCTCCTATGGCAACCGGTGAACATGCGGGGGCTGGAGAGAGCAGGACATCCTGAAACATCACCCACAACCCAAGCCACACGCAAAGTTTATTGTGGTTTGGCTGTACTAGCCCTACCCCTCAACAATTACTCTAGCATTTTATTGTGGGCCAGCAATTGGATATCATTTTGCAAGACAGTCCTCAAAAGAAGGTTTGAGAAATAGGTGGTTTTAAAAGTGCTATTAATGTTTCTAATGATAGCCGACAGGTCATTAGCCTGAAAAATGTACCAACCAAGTGGCTTGAGCAATTAACACTGTCCTGTAAAAGTGAAGGATGCCTCGTTTGATAAGAAAAGTATAGGTTCTGTGCAGTTTATTCCATGAAAATTAGCTGTTCTTTGTAAGCCGATTCAGAAGCCCTTTGTTCTTTCTCTTAAACCTCATAGATCCAAACTGTGGTCCTGTTTGAAATCTGTCAGCTGAGATTTTAACCATAACACCAGCCTTATCTTTTCAAAAGGATTGGATCAAAGTAGCTTAGTTTTCATCTGAGTTTAACAGGGAAAATGGCCTGTGGCTGTCACTCTCTAATGAGAACTTTTCCAAGTGGCCGACACTAAAGAAATCCAGTGATGTTTTGATTTTGTGTTCGTTATCATCAGACCTTCCGATCTCTAAATAGATATACACAAAAGAAACCATCACTCTTTGGAAAAGTGATATAAGAGTTAGTAATATAATTCACATTTCACCTATGAAAAGAGCTTAATGAGAATTAAATAGTTTTTTAAACTAGGTCAAAATCAGGAATGGGGGCTCACGTTATGCATCTTTAAGGTCAAACCCTGTTCCAAAGAAGCAATGCATCCTGGGAATGGACCACTTATGTTCATAACAGGCTGTACCACTAGATATTAAATGGGAAAGGACAAATCAAATTTAGGCATTTGTACAAAGTTTGCAGAATGGAATTTTCCTGTAATCTCTAAATGAATATTTCAGCTGTTAAACCAAAATCATAATCTTTCTTTTTATACTTTTAACATATTATCTAACAGCATAAAAAACATAGTAGATTTTGATTTGAGTTTTTTTTTTAATGGAGGTATGTTTTTTAATATGTGAAGGACATAAAATGTTTGTGCTTGTCTTTTTTCCTATTTAAAAACTTGGAGAAGCTGGGTGTTTATTTTTACTTGGTAGATTGTTTTACTCTGACATTTCAATTTGCATTAGTTTTGCTCTTCAGATACATTAACATGTAGACTTTGGGAAACATATCAGACTGGTGCAAGTGTTGGTTTCATCCTTATACTATGCACATACATTTGAGTGAGAAAACCAATTTGGAAGATTTTTGTTTTACATATCCACAAATCATTGTCTACAATGATGTTTTAATCTAATTTGCTCTGAAGTCAGTAACATAAGAAGAGTTCTCTGCTGAGTGCAGGCTCATGCCTGTAATCTCAGGGAACCAGGAGGCTGAGGCAGGAGGATCACTTGAGCCCAGGAGTTTGAGGCTGCAGTAAGCTACAATGATGCTGCTGTATTGTATTCTGGGCAGCAGAGTGAGAACCTGTCTCAAAAGAAAAAAAAAATGTTCATTTTTGCTTAATTAACACAGAATATTCCTCTCAAGTTTGAAAAACTTAACTTTTATTAGGCACACGGTATCCCACTTTTGTTTGCATTGAAAATGTGCTTTTTCTTTAAAAATCATTAGTGAACAAATAATAACCTGAACTAGATATGTGAAAAAAATAAAATAGAATGATTTTAAGATTTTTGGCTTGATCAACCTGCTAGTTTAAAATCTGCTCTGATGGAAAAACTAATGGTGGAAGGGATCCTCCAAACTAAATTTACAGGGGTATCCAACTTTAGTCTTGGATATGTTAAATGCAAGATGACTGTTAGAAATCTAAGTGGAGATGTTGCATGAGAAATTAGATATCTGATTCTGGAATTCAAGAGGGAGGCTTGAGCCAAAGAGATAATCCGGAAGTCATCTGCTTATAGATGATATTTAAAATCATGAGTTGGATGAGATCACCATCAATGAACATATAAAGAGAAGGGATGAGACAAATGTGACGCGAGAGAAAAATGAAAAGGCTTTGGTGTCCTGGATGTCATGGGATGGATTTGTATTAGGAAAAAAAGCCTGTGAAACCGTGTCAAATGCTACTGGTAGGAGAGAGAAAATGCAAACAGGATTGCCAGATATTTTTGGCATGTGGAGGTTTGGGGGTCCCTTAGCCAGAGTGTATTTATAAGAGGTATGAAATAAAGCTGGAGAGAAGTAGAGAAAGTTGGAGGAAAGGAAAACTGGAGAAAGTGAATAGGAATGACTATTTTAAAAACTTATTTTATTTTTTACTTTTAGAATATTCCAGGGGTACAAATGTTTTAGTTAAATGATTTGTTTTTGTAAAGTTTGACTCCATATTGGAAGTGTGCCCATTACCCAGATAGTGTACATTGTACCCGTTAGGAGTGAATTTATCCCTCCCCTCCTGCCCTTTCCTACCTGCTTGCTTTCTGTTAAGTTTACCACCATGTGTTCACACAGGGGTGTTGATCCATTAGTTTCAATTTACTAGTGAGTACATGCAGTGTTTGCTTTTCCATTCTTGCAAAACTTCAATTAGAAGAATGGTCTCCAGTTCCATCCAGGTTGTTACTAAAGGTATTCACCATTTTTTCAATGGCTGAATAGTACTGCATGGCATACATTTATCACATTTTATTAATCCACTGGTGTTGATCCCACATCTTTGCAATTATGAATTGGGCTGCAATAAACATTTAAGTGCATGTGTCTTTATGATAACATGACAAATATCCAATATCCAATAGTGGAATGGCTGGGCTGGAATCTAGGTCTACTTTTAGTTCTTTGAGGCATCTCCATAATACCTTTCATAGAGGTTGTACCAGTTTGCAGTTCCAGTCCCACCAACAGCATGTAAATGTTCGTTTCTCCCCACATCCATGCCAGCAGCTGTCATTTTGGGATTATTATTATGTTTTTTATAAAAGCCATTCTCACTAGAGTTAGGTGTAGTTTGGATTTGCATTTCCCTGATGATTAGAGAGGTTGAGCATTTTTTTTCATACATTTATTAGCCATTAGTCTATCTTCTTTTGAAAAGCTGCTCATATCTTTTGGCCACTTTTTTCTGGGGTTGTTTGATTTTTTTTTTCTTACTAAGTTGCTTGAGTTCTGTATAGATTCTGGTTATCAGATGTATAGAAGGCAAACATTTTCTCCCATTCTGTAGGTGTCTATTCACCTTGGCTGTGCAGAGGCTTTTTAATTCAATCAAGTACCACTTATTAATTTAATTTTATTTTTTTTGTAGTTTTTGGCCGGAGCTGGGTTTGAACCCACCACCTCTGGCATATGGGGCCAGCGCCCTACTCCTTTGAGCCACAGCTGCCGCCCCCATTTATTAATTTTTTGTTGTTATGATCACCTTTGGGGTATTCATAAATTATTTGCTTTGGCTGTTATCTATAACAGTTTTTCTGACATTTCTAGAAGGAATTCTAGAATTCTTAAATATTCATGCCTTAGGTTTAATTCTGTTATGTATTGTGAATTAATTTTTGACACTGGTAAGAGGTACAGATCTTGATTCAATCTTTTACATGTGGGTATCCAATATTCCCAGCACCATTTATTGAGTAGGGATTCTTTTCCACAATGTATGCTATTGTTTGCTTTGTCAAAGATCAAACAGCAATCCGAAGGTAGTTTTATCTCTGGGTTTTCTGTTCTGATCCATTGGTCTATGTCTCTGTTCTTGTGCCAGCACCATGCCGTTTTGGTTACTGTAGCCTTTTTGTATAGCTTGAAGTCTGGAAAAGAAAGAAATCCCAGCTTGTTCTTTTTGCTTAAGGTTACTTTGGCTATCAGACATCTTTTCTGGTCTATACAAATCATAGAATTATTTTTTCTAAATCTGTGAAAAACGACGTTGGTATTTTAATGGGGAATGAATTGAATCTGTAAATCACTTTTGGTAGTATAGACATTTTAACAATGTTTATTCTGCCAATCCATGAGCATGATGTCTTTTTCCATTTCTTTACATCCTCTGTAATTTCCTTTCTCAGTGATTTGCAGTTCTTCCTATAGAGGTCTTTCACCTCCAAATAGGCATATATGGAACATACCTCAAAATAATAGAAGCCATATTTAAGAAATCCACAGCTAAAATAATAAGGAATAAGGAAAAATTAAAACTGTTTCAGTTAGAACTGGAACCAGAAAGCATTGCCCTCTGTCACTACTTCTATTCAACATAGGGCTGGGAGAGCTAGCCAGAACAATCAGACAAGCAAAGGAAATCGAAGTATCCAAATGTGGACAGAAGAGGTCAAACTAGCATTCTTTGCTGAGGATATGATCTTACGAGGTCAGACAATTGAGTTTGTGAACATCCTAGAAAAAGTGCTACATTACTCATTGCTGAGTATCAATGTGGTCACTTTTGAAATATTCCCTTTGGGAAGCTGTGCACCAACACCAGGGCCTACTCTACCCTTCAAAGAAAGTTTGGAACTCTTTTTCTGGAATGGCCATCAGAATTGTCATCATACGAAATATGATAATAATTTTGTGAACTCATCCTAGAAAAAGTACTACATATCTCATTGCTGAGTATCACTGCCATCACCTTTGCAGTTGTCCCCTTGGGAAGCTGTGCACTGAATCAGGGTCTCATCCACCTTTCAAAGCAGATTTTCTAGGATGAGTTTGCAAACTTAATTGTCTGACCCCAAAGATTCTGCCAAGAGACTCCTGAAATCATAAAATAAATTCAATTAAGTCTCAGGGTACAAAATCAATGTACACACATCACTAGCTTTCCTATGCACTAACAATAGTCCAGTGAAGAATGAAATCAGAGTCTCAATATCTCTCACAATAGCAACAAAAAGAATAGGCAACTCTTTTCATGGAGTTTTGCTATAAAACAGAAAAGAGAAAAGAAAGACAGAAAAATTAAAAATGTAGGAGATAGAAAAAGAGCTGTGACTATTTCCGGGAAAGTGATGTGACAAGCAGTCATGCAGAGAGATTGGTTGTAAAAAAGGGAACAAAGTGTTCCTTGATTGGAACAGGCAGAAAAGCAGGTTAATGGGTATAGATAATGACAAGAGGGCAGGTGTTGGGGTTCATGCTAGTGGGAGCCCATAACTGGTTACTGCAGCTTTACTCAGTGAATTGGGAAGCAAGGTTACCAGCTAAGAGTGAGAGTAGGCAAGGAAGTGCTGAAGTTTGAGCCAGATCAGGGTGAAATATTAGCTTCTGCCAGTGGAGAGTGAATGGCCCATGGAAATAAGGTATGAATGATGCGCAGCCTTATGGGCTCAGCTGAGGTTTGAGGTGAGGAATTTAAAGTGGAACCAGCAGCATAGTTATGTGTCTTTCTCTAGTCAGCTGCTTGGGTGCAGGCATGAAGTACGATGAGAACTGGCTTTAACCTGGGCTTTAGTTTAGCCAAACGAGTGTGAGCAAGAAACAATCAAGAAAAGTTTGTGAGAATGCAAGAAAATAATTAGGGTGAATGTTTATGCAAGCAGAGTAAGAGAAGTGGACATATTCAGTGGGAAAGATTAGAAGAGTCAATGGATTGGAAATCTAGGTGGATAGAGTAATTGTAGGAGTTGGAATAATAAAGGGAATAAATTGGGAATAATAAAGGAAGGTGGGGATGGTTTCTGCGGGTATGTAGTATAACCAGAGGAGTAGCTAAGACAGGGTGGAAGACAAGTCCTTTGGAAGAGTTCAAGGAATTGAGAAAAAAATAAATGCTTGAAGTTCGATTTTTGCACACAACTTTATACCCTTTCTAATTTTATCTTTTTAAAATTAAAAGTTTTTTAATACCACAGCCTATGAATTACAGAGGTATTGCTGTAAAATTCTGTTAGCATCTGTTTAGGGAAAGGGGCAGGGGTATCCAAATTTTTTTCCCCCAGAAATAAAGAACTGGAAAGTGAAATCATTCTAATTAATTCTGGTATCAGTGTAACATTTTATAGAGTTGAAACATGAAACTGTCACTATTCAACTATCTTTAATGTACAAATAATGGCTATTTCATGTAGGTGAACCTCGTATGTCCGCATGCAATTATGTAGATGCGCAAATCTAGGAAAATTTATGTAAACAAAAGTACTAAAAATGGGTCTGAGATTATTTGTAAGAATAGGCTTTCCGGAAAAGATACTTTCTGAGTGTCTCACTGAAGGGGAAGAAATATTAAGGCAGAGCAGGTAGACAAGAATTGGCTTTCATTTTATACTTTCAGAGCCTTTTTCTCTGAGTTCATTCTCAGCAGACTCATTATCAGAAGCTAGATGTCACTAGCTAGATGTTTTTTAATATTTTGGTATAAAAATAACACGCAAACACATATTTATTTTCAAGAGATGCAGACAATATAAAAATGTACACAGAAGACTATGTAAGTTACTTTTTAACTCTTCTTCCCCAAACTTCAACCGCTTTTTTCAGAAGTAAACTGAAAATACTTTTGGTTTCTTTTCTATATCTACCTGTACATATAAATGCATCTCTCCTTCCTTTTCTTCTGCTTTTCATATAAAGTAAAAATAATCTAGGTATATTTCTCTACTGAAATTTTTTTTTAGCAATGTATCTCATGAATCTTTCTAAGTCAACACACCTAGGATGACTTCATTTTAAATGTCTGCATCGTATTCAATAGTATTGATGTATCATCATTTATTCAACCACCTCTCTAGATCCGAGTTTCAGATTATTGTAAATAAGTGATGATAATAATTCTACTTCCAGAGGATAGTATAAAGGTTGAAGAAACTACTACAGTTTACATAAAACACTTATGAGAGCACCTGGTATGTAATGAGCTCTCAAACAAACATTTGGCAAGACCAATCTTTTTATTCCCATTTTATATTTTAAAATGATAAAAGTTTCACTTTTATTTGCTTTTCCTAATTAATTATTATTTTTTTCTTTTTCAGTTTTTGGCTGGGGCTGGGTTTGAACCCACCATCTCCAGCACATGGGGCTGGTACCCTACTCCTTTGAGCCACAGGCACTGCCCCATTAATAATTATTTTTAATATCTCTCTATATGTATAGCTTCATTTTATTTAGCTAGATGCCCATTTTTATCCTTTCCAATTCATCCCTACTGGTTTGAGGACTTATATATTTTGGCTATAATTTTTGTGTAGCAAATGTATCAAATGCATGAAATGTTTTATACCAATTTATCATTTGGTTTGTATTTTTTAAAACTGTTTATAGTAAGCACTTTTAGTGTCCCACATTATACCTCATTTTTCAACTCTAACTTCAGTTGTACTCATGGTAGATGCAAGATGGGACAATTAAAGTCACAAAATCATCCTAGAGAAAGTACTGTGTACCTCATTGCTGAATATTGCTGTGGTTACCTTCAAAGGACTTGGGAAACTATGGACTGAGGCTGGCACCTAGTCCACTCTTATAAGCAATTTTGGTACTCTTTTTGTGGAATAGCTATCAGAGCTGTTGTCCTATGAGATCAGACAATTAAGTTTGAGAACTTATTTTTAAAAAAGTGCTGATATCTCATTGCTGAATTTCACTTATTCACCTTCAAAGTATTGCCCTTGGTCATCAATGCTTCCCAAAGATGGCCAAATAACTGAGATCCCTTTGTCTACAACTGTGGCTTCTGCAAGTACCCTTGTATTTACTTTAGCTCTTTCTTTTTCTTACATTCCCAAATACCTCATTCGTACTTTTTATCTGTCCCCAAGTCTTAGACTCTGCTTTCAAGGGAGTCCAAATTAAGACAATTGACAATAGAGTTGGCCATAGAAACAATACCAGGAAGAGGGGATCCCAGAATTGGATCCCTCATTGGTCAGATAGGAACAATAACCACTCTGCATTTGATAAGTAGATTGTAATACTAAAAAGGATGATGATGGTTGGATGGTGCTTTTGGTAATTGGGGTGAAGATACAAGTTCAAAAGTTTGTGGTTGTACTTAAAAGAGACAAGTTACAAGTGGAAGTCAAAGGATTGAGTTATGCATTACCACTAGCAATTGAATGAAATAATTACAAAGCAGTGTGAAAGTTAAGGATTTGCTAGAGTTTGTTAACTGCCTTAGAATTCTGAAAAATAAAAGAGAATGATGAACTTCCCTCTCTAAGCAGATCTGATCTTCTGTAGTCAGAGGGAAGACTAGATAGGGCTTAATTCTAAGGTAGCGGCACTGCAAAGGAGATTGTGTGTCAATCTCAGCAGATCAGTTATACTAAAGTCAGAAAGGAAAGAGGAAAGTAACCAGATTCTGATACTGGGATGAGGCCAGTTGGATGGATGTACCGAGAACATTTAACTTCCAGATATCATTAAGTTCCACATCTAGTCTTTTATTTGTCTTTTCTTCCCTTTGCAAAGAAGACATGCCCTTATTTTACAATGAAAAGATATTATCTAAGGCAGAAGCCCCATAGTTGGTCTGATATTCTCAAGATTCCATCTTTCTGTTTCTTCTTTGTGTTCAAATAACTAAAGTCAATGTAGAGCCTATCCTGAGCGTATAATTATTTTGCCTATTTTTAACTTTTGGAGAAAATTGTTCTTTAATTGATAGAATTATAAAATTTTACTAATATGCACAGTAGGAAACAGCAGAATATTTACAGAATTGAATCTTGAAAGTATTGAAACAAATGGGGGGAGAGGTACAGAATATAAAACTAGAGAAAGTAGTGTTTATTGGTGTGAGAACAATGCCCTTTTCCAGGACACTTGAAGCCCATCTTATGGGCCTCTGCTGTGGTTCTCAGAAGCTTGGACTTGGTTGATGGCCTTCAGTAGAAGAGTTGGAGATCCAGTACTGCCTTGTCAGAGTGTTGAGAATGAGATGAGTGAGAGGAGAGAGAGGAGAGAATATTAGAATGGATTTATTATGTGAGATCAGAAAAAACACTTCTTTACTAAGAAAGTCTAGAGGATGCTTCCTTTAATGAAGCAATGAAGTATGGATGTATGGCAGCCACACTGATATTGTAAGAAACTCAGTGCTTATCATTTTCTGAAGCCCAATACTGAAAGTAGAATGCTACAGAAATGAGTTGATAATGAATAGGTTTGTGAAAGAGTAGAGGCCAAGAGGAGATTCTCAGGCATTAGAGGTGAAAGTGGAGTAATTACCCTAATGGGCAGCAGGAGTAGACTGGCAATCAGATTGCCTTAACCTACAGGGAGCTCTGTCAATGACTGTTAGACCATGGTGTTTCTAGGGTGAGAGAGATGGGTAGTTATCTAGGGTATTTCTTGACTTGTGTAACTAAAAATATAATCATAAAATAAAATAAATAACTTGTAGGAAGAAATTTATTTGCTGGTGGCACAATGAAAAAAAAGTCCTATTTCAAAAGTAGAATCAGTTTCCTCCTTGTCTCCCACCCCCCTCCCCATGCAATCAATAGAAGGAAAGACCAGGGTACCTTGGGGAGGATGTCGAAACATCATTACAAGACTATACATTTAATATTTCCCAATTCTTCTCCAATGAGACATGTACTAATTAACTAGGTTAACTGTATACACAGGGGAGGGGTATGCCTAGGATTTTTATGGATGTGGGATGCAGAGTTTTGGTTAACACGGATACCAAGAGATCCAGAACTCAATCATACTCTTACCCTGCATTGTTAGAGGTAATAATTAGATTCACAGATAGTAAAGCCAAATGGTCTGAAAGCCATTCTATTCATAGTCCCTAGATGGAATTTCAGAGATTGGCACTTTCCTCAAACTTAAAAGATCCGAGAGTGGTGATTTTAACATATTCCTATTTAGTTTACCTATATAGTTAATAAAAAAGCAGGGGAATCATAGTGTATATGTATAAACTACAGTAATCTTACCCAAATTGTATCAGTAATTGCTGTTGCTGCATCAGATGTGATATTATTATTGGATCAAGAAACAGAGACTCTAGTACTTGGTATGTAATAACTGAACTGGTAAATGTGTTCTTTTCCATCTATGTCAGTGAACAGGATTAAAGCCAGTTGTATTTATAGGAAGGAAAATAGTATACTTTCACTTTCTTTCCTCAAGGCTGTATCTATTGCCTCTCTGCCAACAGCGTGGTTCTGCAAGGTGTTTGAGAATTTTGAAATCCTACAAAATTATCATGTCCACTCTATTCATAATATCTAATTAGATCTGATGGAAAGGAAGTGGCCAATATCTTGGATATCCTTCTAAAACACATGTATGAGAAAGAATAGGAGATGAATCCTGCAAAGACAAAGATTTAGGGACTTGACAAAATTAGGGGACTTGATAAAATTGGGGAGAATGACTTGGTGACTTGCTGGAACATGCACCCAGGTAAAGAACAAATTGTTGCATGTGGTACACTTCAATTCTTAGAAAAATGCTCAGTTCTTGGCTTAGTGAACTTGGGCTTATTTGGTCTCCAGATGACAGAGGTGATCACTTCAAAGGTGACCATGGTGATATTCAACAGTGAGGTATGTAGCACATTTTCTAGGATGAGTTCAGAAACGTAATTGTCCGACCTCATATACTGTACTTGGGAACATTACCTTTAATGACTATTTGATCACTTTGAAGATTGCCAATTTTGAGTGAGATTCAATGAAAGAGGTGATTTTTTTCACCAGATCTAACCTGTGGAATAAACTTGCCTGCCATTCAAGGGATCTAACTCTACAAATCCAGTGGTGCTACATGTAGAAAGCCCCAGTAGGAGAGTTACTCCATATTCTCCTGGGCTTCGAGAGGAAGTCAATAGCTTCAGTAGCAGGAAGCTACCTACCATTTGAAAAGCAGTTCCTATGCGGCTGCTGAACCCATTGGTGATTGTGTGTCTTACCTTGATACACAAAGCAGACAGGAGATTGGAGCAGCCCAGTAGAAATAAGGTTTGTCAGAACCACAGTTACAATGTCTGGCAGACATATCAGCAATTCATTGCATGATCAAAACTATTTATCAGGGATTGGGCCCAAACTGGTTCCAAGGACAGGTACATTTATGTTTCACTGAAGCCTCCGTAGCTGATAGCTCATGGAGCATTCCTTCTAGCTCATTGATGGAGTAGGTGAGAAACTGGCCTCAGTTCATATGTGCACATACAGGCTGGCTCATCATGGTGGTGTGCACCAAATATGGAATATTAATGTCCTACAGCCCCCCTAAAAGGCATCGATGAGAAGAGGTCACAACATCAGTCAGGACCAAGAACAGTTTACCCAGTATTCCCTTCATGTGGATGGAAAAGTGTCCTGAAGGAAGATTCTGTATGGTTTCTCATTCAACACTGCATGGCTTGGATTATTTACCAAAAACAGAGGTTGGCAAATGATATCTTACAAGCACAGTGTGATCTTTTACTTGTTTTTGTGTGGCTCATGAATTAAAAATGGTTTTCACATTTTAAAATCTGGAAAAAAATTCAAAACCACAATATTTCCCATTGTGTGAAAATTATTCAAAATTCAAATTCCATAAATACAGATTCATTAAAACACAGACATGTTTATTTATTTGTGTAAATTTTATGGCTGTTTTCATGCTTCAAGGGCAGAGCTGAATGGTTGCAAAAGAGACTGTATGGACCAGAGAACACAAAATATTTACTATGTGACTTTTATAGAAAAAGTTTATGGACTTTCTGGAAAAGGGCTTGGTAGAAGAATGACTGAAATATTACAGGCAAGATAGTCTTTACAAGGGGCATTTGGAAATATATGTATACTTTTTGTGCCATGTCCATCGCAGGGGAGGCATTGAACAACCAATGGACAAGTGATTTATCTGGTAGGTGGCATCTGGTTTTTATCCTCAAATTGTTGCTTTCTCTAAGGGCCCATGAATTCAATAGCCAAGATAGCGCAGATGAATATTGTTTGTGGGTCCAGTAGGGTGCTTTCTTTTGATAAGGATGGTTTAGCTGTCGCCACTGACCTATCAGCAACAGAGCCCAATTCTGGGTTCCTGATAGAGCAGACCTGCTCTCCACCTAGTGTCAGATTATTATAGAGAAACATTTCCAGCACTGGTGGGGGGCAGTGACTCATTTCTACTAAAATTGACACCCACTCCAAATATGAATTTGCCTGGTCTAGCTGCAGTATAAAGCACTATGAGAGTGTCCCATTTACCCACGTGGGGGCTATCAAAATAAATCCTTAGACATCACAGTCCTAAGGATTAACTCATCAAGCAGTGAATCTGACAGAACTTTGAAATAGCCTTATTTAAGTTGCAGCTCTGGCTGTTTGGAGATGATGTCATACAGCATTTGTCCTTCAGGATGAATTAAACAATTTGACCAAGTTTCCACAATCGGAGGCCATATCTTCCATAGTGAGAATACATGGATTCAAGGACCAAGGGAGGTGGATTGACCCTTCTCAAAGTGACTTTGGTAACCCACTCCAGGAGGTTTTGCTTTCTGTCCATATAACTCAAGGGTCTAAAGATTGGAACCTTTGGCTCAAAAGCTTGTGTTAGGGAGATAGTAAGGATTCTATTTAACTAGGGTGACCAGACGTCCCACTTTTGGCGGGACAGTCCGGCTTTTCAACAATTTGTCCCGCGTCCCCTGGCGTTTTAAAATTTTGGAAAGAATGCACAAACGGTGGGAGAACAGGAAAGGAATATATGGTTTTTGGCTGCCATGTGGCTATTTCACCTGAATATGAGTTTTTATATTATTTTTGTTAATTTTATAATGTTAAACTGTAATAATAACAAATAATTATTGAGAAGTGATTATTGAGAACTGCTTATCAAAGTTTGCATTGTTGTCAGGCCCTGCCCTGCCCCCCCCACCATGTTGTCCCACTTTACAAATATTAAAATCTGGTCACCCTAACTTAACTGAAGTTATGATGGGCAGTTAATAATTCCCCTAGTCAGGACTTGACAGGAATCCTAGAGCTGGTGGTAAAAGAAGAAAAACTGTGACTTTTCACTCAGCTGTATTTCTGGATACTGTCGCTCATTCCACTAGACATTCTATATCAAGACTTCTCTAAAGACTGTGGCTGGCCACCAGTGTGAAAAGTTAGTGACAGAGTGCTTTTAATGTTGGACACTAATGAATAACAGTGGTCCAAAAGGTGGACTGCAATCAATATTTCAGTGTGTGTGGTCACATTGCATTGGCCCCCATCCGATGGCAGCTACCCTGTGCTAAGAGTTCTATGGTTCTGTGCAAGCTCAGCCTCACACTGACATAGTAGTATGTGAGTTGTGTTTTTCTGGAGTCATCAGATCTCACTCAGTCACTGTACAAGAGAAGCCCAGAAATGTGGGAAAGTTAAACCTCTGGGGGTGACTCTCTGACAAAGTGGGACAGGAAACAGTGTATAACTATCCACTGTCTTCTAATTTTTATGAGAAATTCAGAGAAACATTGCAGGAAATTGAGACCCCATTGCCTACCACATCAGGCTTAAAAAATTTACTACTCCTATATTCATGTTTCTCATTTCCTATCTCTCTCTTCCTCACTCCTGTTCTCAGTGATCACTTCCAAATAAATTATCTACACTGAAATTCACGAGCCTTGTCTCAGACTGTCCTTCCAAGTAATTCAGACTAAGGCAGTATCATTTGAAACACCGACGTTTAAAGAATTTTTGTATGGGGGCGGTGCCTGTGGCTCAGTGTGTGGGGTGCCGTCCCCATATACTGAGGGTGGCAGGTTCGAAGCTGGCCCTGGCCAAACTGCAACAAAAAAATAGCTGGGCATTGTGGTGGGCACTTGTAGTCCCAGCTACTCAGGAGGCTGAGGCAAGAGAATCACCTAAGCCCAAGAATTGGAGGTTGCTGTGAGCTGTGATGCCACAGCACTCTGCTGAGGGTGACAAAATGAGACTCTGTCTCTAAAAAAAACAAAAAAAGAATTTTTGTATACTAGAAGTATTATTCTTTGCCCTATGGTTTCTGTGTATGAAGGCCTATTCCACTTTAAGATTATGAAAATAATTGTCTATATTTCCTTTTAATACTTTTATAGTTTATTATCTGGTCATTGCTCATTTATTTACATGGGTTATATGAAGTTAGCCTTATTCTTTAACAAATGCCTAGTCAACTACTACTATTTTTTGCATAGTTCTTTTCCCACATAAATTGAGTTTGAATGTCACTTATGTCACATAATTTCTATGTCAATTTTATAAGGGTTATTGGTTTATGTTTACATCACTGTGCTCATATCACACTATTTTAATTATGTACAGAACATATTGATATTTCACAGGGAAATTCTGCTTTTAGCGTTTCATTTATCTTTTGCACAATTGGTTTGACTATTTTTGGACACATTGTTTAGTATAAACTCTAAAATAAGCTCTTAAAGTTTGTTAAAATCGGTTTGTGGATATGTCATGCCTCTGCTGAGCTTTTGCATTCAGGGATTAACCTAGTCAGGGTTTCTTTTTTGACCATTAGTCAAGTTTCGCTCAGTTTATTTTTTCACTTTACCTACCTATAGTTTGTAAGGTTCATGTGAAATTTAAAATTTTTCTCTAGCTTTATAGTTCATACTCTGTTTCAAGCCCATGAAGTATATAGGAGATGTGGTGTATAAAACAACTATTGCTGATATTGTATTCAGGGCATCTTAAGTTACTATCTTATTCGTGTTACTGTATTTTTTTGTCTATATAGTTGGATTTTCTAGGAATATAATTATATACTCTGTAAATATTTAGGTTGTTAAATATAAAATGTCTGATCTAATCAAAATTTAGTTCATTAAATCTAAACAAGAAGCAGTATAATTAATCAAATTATGCACTAGACCAGTGGTTCTCAACCTTGGATTGCAACCCCTTTGTAACGGTGAAAATGCATCACATCATTAGGAAGGTCAAGAACCACTGAATAAACTAACACAGTTTTGCCACCTTAAAAGTAGGGTGTTTATGTAGCAGCAGAGACACCTAGAGAGTGAGTGGCAATGAAATCGTAGTAAAAGGCATTTTCCACAGCTTGTTAAGAAATAAATATTTTTCCTTACAAGAAGTGGTCCAAAGCCTGGAAGAAGTGACAGTTAGTGCATGGCCTGGTGAATATGGTGGAAGATCAGCTTCCATAGTTTGAGCAGTGTTGTTTGTATGTCCTGTGGTTAAGCAAGTCTTACAAGAGTATTGACATATCTGTATTGGCCAATCTCAGCTGCTTTATCACAGGCATCCTTATCATTTTGTTCCACTGGTTAGAGTAGATATCCACTGTAATTGACTGACCAGGTTTTATGAAACTGTAGAAGATAATACCAGCTCTGGACCAACAAACAGACACCATTAGTTTTTTTGATGAATATTCAATTTTGAACTTTGCTTTGACAGTTCATCTTTATGCAGCCATTGTGCCGAATGCTTGAGATTGTCAAGAGTAATTTATTTTTATTACATGTAACAATATGGTGTAGAAACATTCATCTATATGTCGTGACAGCAAAGAAAGGCAATCTCCCAGATGATTCCTCTTGTGATGCTCCTTTAATTCACGTGCAACCATCTACCCAGCTTCTTTACCTTGCCAATTTGTTTCAAATGGTCTAATATTGTTGGGATAGTAAGGTCAAGCCTTGCTGCTAATTCACATATAGCTTGAGATGTATTTTTTTCCACTACAGCTTTCAGCTCATTGTTATCCACCTTGGTGGATAATGGTCTCAGGTTGGTCTCAGGTTGCCCATTCATTTTCAAGATGAAAATCACCAGAAAGGAACTTCTCAAACCACAAAAGTACCATATATTCATTACCACATCCTTCTCAAACATTTCATTAATATTTTGAGCTATTTACACTGCATTGGTTCCACAATGGAACTCACATTTAAAAACAACATGGAGTTTTTACTTATCTATGATTTTACAAAAAAGGCTCTGAAATGTTTTTTGAAAGATAGTCACAAGCTACAATGTGTGTTTGAAAGAATAGGGATGTACTTTCATGATAAAAACAAAACAAGAAGTGTCAAAATGAGATGATGTCAAGGGTCAACGTTAGTAATTAAGGAAATAGGACATTACATAGTTAATAACCTTGAAAATGAGAACTATTTTCTTATTTTCTACTATTTTTATACATGATAGAGTGAACATAAGTACAGAGGGTGTTAAAAATGTATACAAATTTTCAGAAAGGAAAAAACTGTCTTAAAATTATAATAATATGTACTGATAACAAAATATTAATACCAAGTCATGTTAGTACCTCTTGTACTTGTAAAAATAAAATGTGACTTAGATTATGTGAGTATTAAAAATTTAACAGTTTTTTTCTTTTGTAAAATGTGTACTCATTTTCTGGCACCCTCTGTACTTTTTTGGTTATTTTTCTCATTGATTTTTGTTGTTGTTGTTTCCATATTATGAACCAAACAAATTTTCAGTTCAGATGGAGATAAATTCTGTTTTCAGGAAAACTGTAAACCAGGGCTCTAGGTAATAATAGAAACCCCACAGCAGAGTCTGGGTAAGGGAGGGCAAGCAGTCAAAGAGAGACCAGAAACAGGTCCTGAGAGTCAGCAGTGGTGGAAGTCAAGGGCAGATCATGTAAGTCAAGATTCTGGAATGCTGTAATCACTCTTTTCTGTGACAGTGTTCAGTTTGAGAGGCAGAGATTAGTTGACAAAAGATTGGAAGGTGTCATCTGGAAACTGAGGTGTGCTAGAATCCTAGCAATGAAACCATACAAGGGAGAGCACAAGATCCAGCTGCAGCTCCCTGACCACTCTCTCCCGTTATGGAATTCTCAGCAGTACTTTCTACCCTCATCATCCTAGGGGGCATAAGCACACTAGGTACGAGAGATTTCATTTTTTCCCTTCCACAAAGAGTTTTCACAGAAATTCTATCCAGTATATCTAAATACTATTAAATATTAAATGGCTAAACCTTGGTTATATACCTGGCTGTTAGAAAAATAGAAATTCTCTAACTTCTTCTCACTATTATTTATCATTTTGAGCAAAACATGAAATAATTTTTCAGTGCACCCATGCAAACATATGGATGACTTTTGAGAAGTGGAGTACTGTAACTACCAACCAACTTTCCTATTTCTCTATTATCAGGTGATGATTATCAACTCGCAGATCTAAATGTGACTTAAGAGCCTGTGATTAGCTTTAAAAAAGTATTTAGAATAGTCCCGTTAGAAGATGTTCTTTTTATATTAAAAATATTCCTGCTTTTCTTTATTTACTGAAAGCATAGAGATAGACAGTGATAGGACATATTAATTGGTACCAACAAGAAAAAATATTTATGCATGGATATAATGATAGAAATAAAGTATTATCAGTCATACTAACCAAACTAACATAAATGAGTATGAGCAACTGTGAAATAGTGTGTATTTTCTGATATGTCAGTAGTCAAAGAGACTCTAGTGTTATCATCCCCATTATATATGAAATCAGAGAATAGTTTCAGTCACCTGAGACAGAATAAGAAATATATTGGGTAAAAGTGGCTGTAGAGAAAATTTAAAATCAGGAACCATTGAGTAAAGGACATGATCAATGAAAAACTATTGCATTGAACAAGTGGTTCACTTGTCTATATTAACTAAAGTGAGAATAATAAATATATTTTTATTTAGTATTAACAAGAATGCAAATAGAAAATAGTAGAGCAAATAATGAGGGGAATAAACATACAAAGTTTCATGGTTGGTTTTTTATTAAGAAGGTGAGTTGTAAATGGAATATAAACAAGAATAAAAGGGAAGTAAATGAAGGATATTGATATTGTAGAATGGTAAAATTATAAGTACAATTTAATAAGAATGGATTTTAGAGAAGAGTGTATGACATTCACACATTAAATACTGATTCATCATCTATGTGACTATGATAAACACCATTATGAATGATTAGGATTTACCTATTACTTTCAGTTTGGGGGGAAAAAGTCTTATTTAAATATCAAGTATATTGTATAGATCAGTATGTAATTGATAGCAGTTAGAAGAAAATTAAGGTCAATTGTAACAGATAAGCTAAGTTCCAACATTGACCATAAATACATTGTGTCTTTGACCTCTTCAAGAAAATTTATAGACCATATACTTGAGAATAGTGAAAATTTTATTCTTTTATAAAAGTCAAAATATTTAGTGCTTTAAGGTTATAGCCAGGTCCCAAATAATTGGACACTTTGTATGTTAAGCAGTTATAACAAAGATTCAAATTTCTGTTCAAAAGATAAAATTGAAATGATTAACACTTATGAATAATTAACTAGTGTGCAAGTAATCACCAGAACTCTCACATATGGTAAATAAGTGTTTCTGGTGCTGACCAAGTGGTACATCCATAATTCATCCTGCATTGCAATTCACTTCTCCAAGAATTTGTCTACAGGGAAGATGGTAGCATTATATAGTTAGGGTAGCTTGCTCATAATAAGTGTAGAAATGACATCTTTTTTTTTTGTTTGTTTTTAGTTTTACTTTTCTCAAAGTTCCATTAGCACTGGGAAAGATGCTTTTGTACAGAAAGTTTTAAAGATTGAGATGAAAACTGTAGAGCAAAAGCTTTATTAAACACCAGGATTCAAGTTTTCCATGGGCCACGTGGTTGCTACCAGTGAAAGAATGGGTATTCTGTCATCCACAACTGGGCCACCATTTTGCAGTGTGGAATCTACACTCTCAAGTGTCCTACCTTCTCTCACCTAATTTTCCCTCAGTTACTATGTATCTCATCAGATACATTTTTGATTTCCACAAGGAGGTACACATTCAAAACTCAGAAATGTTTAAGTTATCTCAAGACAGAACCAAAACTGGCAGGAAAATGATAAGCACATCATTGAAGATGAGAGATCACTACTACATGGTGTTGTCAGACTCTTAAAATTTGAGCAACACTTTATAAAGCTTTCTGTGACAGTAAAACGTAATGCTTTCTTCTTTGGCTAGTAGGGAATAGTACTAAGTGAAAGCATTCCATCAAGGGCAGAAGCAAAATGGGAAATGAGCCATTGATTCACATGCACTGGATAAAAACAGGGAAAACAATAACAGAAAATAGGCCTTTCATCCATAGCTCTACATTTACATGCCTAAGAAATGACATGTTATTAAAAGCTGTAGTCTAACATTTTTAATGAGAAAAAAGGATTAGGAGCCAAATATTTCAAGATTTGAAATAGTTTTAAGAATGCTTTTAAGAATTAACTAAGTAGTGTGTATTTTCTGGCTCCAAGTGTATAGTTTGTTATCATAACTTACAAATAATGTACTGGTTGATTAAAAGGTAACTTAGACACCACTAAGAAAATCTGGAAAAGAACTTTAGTGAGGCCTTTGCTCAAAACTGATGGTTTTTTTTTAAAAAAAATCTCATATCAATTAAGATAGATATTGTACCCCCCCACACACACAAATACTGATGAAGATATGGAGAAGTTGGCATTCTTGTACACTGGCGGGGAGGGGAGGGATGTGAAATGCTATATAACTAGTGTGAAAATAGGATGGTACTTCATACAAAATTGAAAAAATATCAGAAACAAAACCATTTTTTTCTGATAGCAAATAAACTCAAAAGATTACTTGGAGTCCCTGAAGCAAAGGAAAGTGATTTCATTTGTATAACTATCTGATTAAAAAAATTAAAAATAGAATTGCCATATGATGCAGCCATTCTATTTTTGTTTTAGAAATGTTTCAAAATTGTTCAAAGCAGGAACTCTTAAGAGCTGTTTGTGTGCCTGTGTTCATAGCAGCATTATTCACAATAGCCAACACGTGGAAGGAACTCCAGTGTTCATTAACAGATGAATGAATAAACAGAATGTAAAGGAGCATAACTCAGCCTTAATAAGAAGAGTTTCTGATGCATGCTACAATATGGGTAAATCACATTATCCTAAATAAACTAAGGCAGTTACAAAAGGACAACTATTGCATGACTCTAAGTACCTAAAGTTGTCAATCTAATGAGATGGAAAGTAGAATGGTAGTTTGAGGGACTGAGGGTGGGGGGGCCAGGAGAGTTGTTTAATGCATATAGACTTTCAATTTTGCAAGGTGAAAATAATTCAGAAGGTGGATTGTGAGGATGGTAGTACAACCATGTGAATGTACTTAATGCTGCTCAACTGTGCACCTAAAAGTTAATATGGTAAATTTTAAAAATATTTTTACCACAATTGTAATTATTTTTAAAGTAATGGCTTTTTTTTTTTTTGCATTATTTGGCTTGAACCCACCACCACCGGTATCTAGGGTTGGTGCCCTACTCCCTTAAGCCACAGGCACCACCCAAAGTAAGGGCCTTTTACAATTACCCCTGTCACAAGCATATCTACAATTGCATGTATGGATTATTATTAACATTAAAGCTTAGAAGTGTGATAATGTCATTTTATAAAACCCACAATCAAGATAAAGTACAACAGGGTATGCACTCACAAAGGAAGGACAGAAACGTGAGTATGTAATTTGATAACTCAGAGTCTGAAAGTGGTAGTATGTGAGTGACTAAGCTGGACTTTTTTTTTAGTTGTTTTACAGACATTCTTAGTTATCAGCTAATGACTAACTGTACTCTCTGTAAAGCAAATTCTATTTTAGAATTAAACTTTTGTTAGGGTCGATTCGTATTGTCAAGATAATGTAGGAGAAATATTTTGGAACAGTAATTTTTGTATTTGGATTTTTCTTTCAATGATAATCAAAGTGTTTATGTAAGCATATTTTAGCATGTAGTTGGCCCCTTTGGAACCCAGCACTCTACTTTTAACTATAGCCCCAGCATTTGCTTTCCTGTTTATGGCACACTGGGGCACAGTGGTCACTTGATGTAACAGCAATTTTACCTTCATATATATTAAAGGGCATAGTGGCTCCTGCCACGTTGACATTTTCTAAAATGAAAATGCTAATATTCTACACTATTATAGAATTCATATAGAATTATTTCCACCAGTTATTTGAAAATCTTATTTTATGAAATAATTTACATTTTGCAGTCATTTTCATAGACTATGGCTGATTTTTAAGTTATTCAGTCAATTCAAACTTTGATTTGATGCCGCAAAAATAGCACAGTCTAACAGAGTAATGGTAACAGTCTCATGAGAAAAGAGGAGAGGCAAATTTGATCTAAGAATGAGGCATGTAAGCCAGAGGAAATCCAAAGAACTCCAAAAAAATTTTTATAACAGCCTTCATGTTAGTTTGAATAGTGAGGTGCTGTGAAAGAATAACTAGAAAAGTATTAGATATGTTGAACTCCAAAGACATCTGCTTTAGCCTTTAGTTCTGTATTCATGGTACCTTTAAATTCTGTCTTTATAGGTACCAACTTGTATAATGGTTCACTAGCAGCAAATGTAATGGTACATCCCCAAGGAAGAATTTCCAAAATGCTATTAAAATTGTTTTTGAAAGTTTATTTTGGTACACATTCTCAGATCAGACCATATCGTGATATCAGGGCTATATCTCGAAGAAGCTCAACTATTCCTTTCAGCAAAACAATCTTGTCTAAAGTATTAAACTAGTACTATTAATTTGAATTTTATTATAAAAATAATTTTGTGTTTGACATTCATATTTTCATCTGTGAGTTGTAAACACTCTAAATTCATTGCTCTTTTCATGTTTATATTTATTAAGGAAATGTTACATAAAAATAAGTTAATATTGGCAGCCTGCCAAAATTTTACTTTTAAAGGCTGCACGCATTTGTATATAAGCTAGGGTACAACACAATATTCCATTGTTAGAGAATTCCATGCACGTATCTTTTGTGTTTCTACAATATGTAAAGTTACTTTGTTTCAGGGAAACACAGTGAATTGATCCATAGAGTTATGATGTATGCGTTTTAGAGGACACACTTAGGAAGCTATAAAAATATGAAAATAGATATGCAATTATATACATTTAAAAAGAACACTAGAATTTCAGCCAATCAGTATGTAATTAAAAGATTCTTTCATGACAGAAGGCACAAGGTATCTCATAAGGTACTTCTTTACATTAAGGATGGACATGCTAAGAGAATCAATAGTATATTCATTCTATTATTTTGTATTTAAATTATTTGGAAAAAGGTTTCTTCCAACCTATGAGCCAGTTAGAAAGCCTTGGAATAGGCTTAAATATTTTGAACAGATCTAGATTGTGGAATAGGTCTTCAGTTTTTGCAGCCAAAAATAAAAGATTGAGGCCAAAGGGTAAAGGACAATATGGTTTAGACTTTAAATGGAAAGAGAACAGAGACAAAGAGAAAATGATCTGGCATTATATGCTCACATCAATGGCAGTAATTAAGCTTTGCAGTATCATTAGATATGATAACAATCATTTGTAGCCTTTTATGTTGTGTCACATGCTGGGCATACTGAAACACATGGTAGTGAGATCCTTAATATTTTTCATTGTTATTTTTTTCCTAAGGGAATAATGGCATTCAATTGTCATGAATTGAAGAGATACACAACACAAATTTGGATTCTTATCTTCAAAGGAGGAAAGATGATGTGTTCTGTGCCTTTTAGCCATCTGCAAAACATATGGTAGCAGTAAAATGCTAACAAGATATTGAGGTGGGTATTTCTAAGAGTATAGTATTTAAATTTATAAAAACTAATTTGACATTCTAATAAACACTGAGCGAATGTCCCTACCATTCTAACAACGAAACTATGACATATTATAGTGTCAATGTGAATGAAGAAGATTCTAGGTTTTGGTTGTGGAAAATCAATCATTAATCAGTTCATATTTTCTGATGTTATAGTTGAGGTAAACAACATTGGTACTTTGGAAATAGATACTTTGGAAATATAATGGATACTTTGGAGATGAAATCTCCATGGGACAAAATGAGAAATATCTTACACAGTTAAATATTTTATTTAAGTCAATATAATGGTCAACCTTAATGGATAACTGTGTTTATTTTTCCTCTTAAAATTCAATGAGAGTGAAGAGTCAACTTTTATTTAGTTTTCATGGTACTTCCAATGAATATTAAAAAAATTAAATTAGAATTTTTGCTTGAATTAGAGCTCTGAGGCTTCAATTGCCCAAGCAGATCATAGTGAATAAGCAATTCCTGTTGAAAATTTTATTTCCAAGTGTAAATGTTCATTATTGTCAGATTCTTTAGAACACTGCTATGATGTTTTGTGAATTTATCAGATACCAGTTTTTGAAGAATTACTTTAGTCAATTCAGTAATTTCAGAGGACATAAAACAAAGATGCAGGATGTTGCACATCTCATGAGACTTAAAGGTATTATAAGAATTATAAAAAATGATGTAGTTAATTTTGCACCTTCAAACATATAGCTGGAGTGCAAAGTGCCTTGGATTAGATGTAGGTGAGATCTTTTGTTCAATGACTTTTGCTGTCTGGCTATCCTTCTAATTCAGTTAACCTTCTCTTGAGGTTTATGCCAGAATGCTAGTATTATATAAAAGCAGAAGAGTTGCTCTTAGGTTATGAGGTTCTTATATAATGACATAAACACTACTTTCAGCTTCATTTCAAGGTTTCTTTCTACTAATATTAATAACTTCTCTAACAGCTTGTAATTAAGTTCCATTTTCCCAGTTGCTAACTGAGCTGACAATTAGTCTCTTCTTTCAAAATAACTCTTTAACTTTACAGAAGTTAGTCAGAAATAGGGCTAGTACGTCCGGTAGAATCTTTTAAATTTGAAATGTAATCCAAAGAGCAGTACACATACCTGCTAAAAAAGGAGATAGATAGACCGCAAATATAGAAAACAAAACCAGAAACACACTTCCTTGTATCTTATTAGGACTTCCGGAACTTGGAGAATAAAATCCTCTCTCCTCAGCTTTTACTTTGCTCAACAGTCATAGTTGATTCACATTTCTGATGCTTTGTGATCTGATGAATTTTCACTAACTCTCAATATCTTGGAGACTAAACATGTAAGGAATATAAGGTGTATCCATGAATTCTCTTATCTTGCCCCCAGTTAAACCTTTTAGAGCATATCCTCATTAAACTATAATTGGTTAGGGGGTGACCAAAGTAGTAGTGGAAATGTTGAGATAATCTAGATTCCAGTGATGGCCGCCATGTTGGAAAGATTAAACAGAAATATTTCAGGGACTATTTGGAGGGATTTGGAGACTGATTTGACATGGAAGGTGATAGATGCTGAATTCAGGGCTGTGGAAGAGTGATGAGATTAGTGAGAAGGAGGACCAGAAGGGGGGGTGGGGATAATGGGAGGAGGAGGATGAGTTCAAATTCAAACTGTTGGTTTCAGATGCCTCTGCTTATTAAAGTGGGGATTTCATCAGAGTATAATATACAGGGTTGGAATTTAGAAAAGGGGTCTGAGCCAGAGGAATAGATTTATGATACTTGAGCATAACAAAGAACTGAGTTACCAAGTGTGTGAGAAATTGACCAGGTATTGTGTGTAAGTGGGGGAAAGAACATCATTGTGGAAAGAATGCATAGAGGAGAAAAAAGCATCACAATGAAACTGAGGAAAAACGATCTGAGAAGAAAGCTGTCCCTTGAGCAAAGGACCATTGTCCAAACTCACATCCCTTCATAGTCTGCCTTACCCTAAATTTGTGGATTTATTTCTGGAATTCTGCTTTCTGTCCACTTTTCACTCCAGTAGAATAAAGTTATTTCCTTCACAGGCCATGTACTTTCATTCCCTTGAAAGCTTTCCTAGGATGCTTTTCCTCCTGTTTTCTACTAGGAAAATCAAGATTCATTGTAATATTTCTTTTACTATGAAGCCTGTTGTGGTACATGGTCTGAAAAAGGAATAATTTAATATTCAACTTTAAATATTTGAAGCACGATTTTTTCAGGATATCTGAGTTTGGCCAACATACAACACTTCCTTCATTGTCAATTTTTTAAAGTTATTTTTAAAATTTCAGATTGATATGAGGGTACAATTAGGTTACAATGTTTGTGTTGTTAAGTAAGGGTCCTGTAGTAGTTGTGTCCTGCCCCCAGGAGGTGTCAAAGAAAGTCAGTATTTTTCTCTGAAAATATTTCTACATAATGTTAAATTTATATTTGATTTACATTATGCCCATTAGTTGGGTGCACATCAATCCCCCTTCGTCTCCCTTCTGCTCCCTCCTTCCTTCTCCCCTCTTACACCCCTCCTCCCCCATCCTGAATTGAATTGAGTTTTTCTCTTATGTGGCCATGCATGTATTAGTTCTTCAACTGGCTTCATATTAGTATTGAGTATATTGGATAGTTGCTTGTCCATTCTTGTGACACTTTACTAAGAATGTGTTTCAATTCCATCCAAGTTAATACAAAAAAGTATAGTCTTCATCCGTTTTTATGGTTGAATAGTATTCCATGGCAATCATATTCTGTAGTTTTTTACTCCATTTATGGGTTGATGGGCCCTTGGGTTGTTTCCACATCTTGACTATTATAAATAGACCTACAATAAATAATCCAGTGCAAATGTCATTATGATAAAATGTTCTTTTTTTCTTCTGGGTAGATGCCTAGTAATGGAATGTCTATTATGAGTTCTTTGAAGATTTCCTATACTTCTTTCCAAAGAGGCTATATTAGTTTGCTATCCCACCAACAGTGTAAAAGTGTTCCATTTTTTCCCCTTCCGCACCAGAATCTGCAGCTTTGGAACTTTGTGATGTGGCCTGTTCTCATTGGAATTAGGTGATATATCAGGGAGGTTTTAATTTGCATCTAATGATAATTCTTGATAGCTCATAAAATCTTTTAGAATCAAGACTTTTGCAGTATCCTCAACTGTAAAATAGAGATAATTATATCTATTTCATGGATTTGTTATGATTATCGAAAAGTACAGTATATGTAATGGCTCATCACAGTCTTGATATGTATCAGAGGTTCAAAATACGGTTATGATGATGATGATAATTTGACCTTTGTAATCTCAGGATTTCAAAGATTCTCAATGGATTTGTGGATTTAAATAGAGAGAAGTTACTTATAATTGCTATGTGAGATTAATTATTATAATTATTCATTACCAGAAATACAAAGGAATTTTTTCTTTTTTATTTATTTTTTATATATATATGTGTGTGTGTGTGTGTTTATTTGGTTTTTACTTTTTGCCTTCACAAAATCAAAAAGGCTTAAAATTTAATAACAATAGCAATGTTTAAGACAAGGACTAGAAACAAAAACCTCATAAAGAATGAATGAAGATAAATACATTCAGAAAAGAAATCAGATGATTGCTGCAACAAAATATTGAGCAATAATAATAATAATGTGAAAAACATTTGACATTCACATTGTCAAATAAGGGTATGTCTATTACAGAATGCTTTGACTCTGAGGTTCAGTATGGAGTCATCAGTTAACTTCTTCTTATTACTATTTTTTCCAAAGTCTCAAAAAATAGACAACTAATATTTGTAAATAAAAGATAATTTCAAAAAACAGATCATGCCCAATCTTATAGACAATAAAAGAAGAACAAATACTTCAAAATCATTCTACTTCATCTGGCTACACCTGATAATAAAATTGGAAAAAATATATTATTATAAAGGGAAATTACAAACATATTTCGCTTATAAATGAAGATGCAATGTCCTAAAAAACCTATTAATAAGTTGAATCAAAAAGAAATGTTTAAGTAATGTACTTTGGTCAAAATTAAATCCAATTTATGTAAGAATTAGTCACTACCAGGTATTTCCTTTCCTTTTCTTTTTTTTCTTTCCCTTTCCCTCACCTCCTCCTTCCTTCTCTATCTGTTCACCCCTTTCCCCATGCCCCACCATGTCATTAATTGCCATTAATTGTCCTCATATCAAAGTTGAATACATAGGATTCACACTTCTGCATTCCTGTGATGCTTTACTAAGAATAATGTGTTCCACCTCTATCCAGGTTAATACAAATGCTGCAAAATCTCCATTTTTTAAATGGCTGAATAGTATTCCATGGCATACATATACCACAGCCTGCCAATCCATTCCTGGGTTGAAGAGCATTTAGGCTGTTTCCATGTTTTAGGATCTATATAAAATTTAACTTAATCCACAAGACAAAAACCAACACTCTCATACATCAATGGGAAAGAGAGATGAACAGAACCTTCTTTAAAGAAGACAGACAAATGGCTAGCAAACACATGAAAAAATGCTCATCATCTTTAATTATTAGAGAAATGCAAATTAAAACCACCCTGAGATATCATTTAACCCCAACGAGAATGGCCTATATCACAAAATCTCAAAACTGCAGATGCTGGCATGGATGTGGAGAGAAAGGAACACTTTTACACTGCTGGTTGGACTGCAAACTAATACAACCTTTCTGGAAGGAAGTATGGAGAAACCTACAAAGAACTCAATCTAGACCTTCTGTTTGATCCTGCAATCCCATTATTGGGCATCTATCAAGATGGAAAAAACCTTTTATTATAGGAATTTCCATATTATCTGGATATATTAACATTCTTTAAAGTTTTTGAATACCAAGTTAAAGATTTATAACTTTTTTTCCACTGACTTTTCCAAGTTGATAGAGGATTTTATATTTTCAGAAAATTACCTCTTCAGTCAACTCCAGGCACAGAACTAAAATGAGTGACACTGAAAACATACATAGAGATGAAGACATAGCTGCACTCAAAAAGTCAATATTTCTCTCTGAAAATATTTCCACATAATGTTAAATTTATATTTGATAAAAATGAAAAAACAAATGAAAAAGAAAACTAGTATAGGAAACTACAGAGTATTTCAAGGGTGTTTGTTTAAGTTCTATGTAATCTAGGCCCTATTTGTATACTGTTTCTTAATTATGTATTTTTCTATGTTGTTATTAGTCAGTTTTCTCACTATTACTTTAGCTGTAAGAATTAACACACACAGTCACGGTGGATTGATTCTTCCTTAGGTTATTTATTATAAGATGATGTGCTTGCAGTGCTGATTATTTAAATTGAAAAGTTATATTTCCATAACATGCAGGGCAATTTAACAAAAAAAGAGAAAAAAACTTCATTAAAAAATTTCCAACAATTTAGATTCTAATTGTATCTTTTAAAATGTCTGTTAGACCAAATTTTTATTGCATATGAGAGCTGGTGAATCTGCCTCTGTATCCGGAATGTTAAAATTAGAAAAAAATTAAAACCAATTTGTCTTGACGGATTTGAAGGGATAAATCTGATGAAAGCCTTTTAGCAAAAAAGAATATTCTTTGATAAAGAGCATTTAGCTTCCGCAGTTTTGTAATTACTGGTGGAAATTGGGAGGAAAGCATAAGAGTACACTGCTTAAACCTTATTCTGGCTCTGTGATCCCCTGTCTGTCCTGGAAGAGGTTGCTTATAAAAACATATCTTATACTACCTATTTGCCCCAGTGAATCCTATGCAACATACACCAACCAGTTACCCTTAGAAACCAGCTTTCCTTTTTGTTTAACGGCAAAGAACATGCATTATTCCAAAAAAGAAGATAGGGAAAGAGGTTCTTACCTATGATGCCAACGAGCTTTTTATACCTGTGAATGAGTTTTGTGTAGCAAACCCTTAGCATACATTTAACAAAGTATGTCATTTGAGGATTCTCCTACTTATTTACTTACGTCACTCTCTCCCCGCCCTGCACCGCCCCCACCAACACATGTGAAACAACATGAACAAAGAGAGTAACAGTAGCTTCTAAGCTCAGAGATAGATGGTGGGAATGGTAGATGTCTTGGTCCAAACTGCTCTAACAAAATTCTGTAGACTGGGTTGCTTATAAACAACAGAAATATTTCTCACAGGAGAAATTTCCTGTGGAGGGTGGAAAGTCCAAGATCAAGGTATCAGCAGATTTGATGTCTGGTGAGGGCCTGTTTTCTGGTTCATTAATGGCAACTTCTCCCTGCACCCTTGAAAGGTCAAAGAGGCAAAGAAGCTTTCTCCATCAATTGTGAAACTCAGTTTTGCAGGGTACACTCGCAGTTATTGGGGTTTAAATTCATTGTAGGTGGGGCCCCATCCCTCTGGCTTATAAGGTTTTAGCTGAGCAGTCTGCAGTCAGCCTGATGGGTTTTCCTTTTTAGGTTATTTGCCAGTTATACTCTCATCTTGTTGCTTGTGGAATTTTCCCCTTCATTTTGACTTTGGCCGGGTTGATTACTATGTTCTTGGAGATGACCTATTTGCTATAATCTTCCTAGTTTTTGATGCCCATCTTGTTATCTGTATGTCTGGATTTCTGGTATACCAGGAAAGTGTTCCTCAGTAATTTCCTCATGTAGGATTTCCATGCTTTTTGTGCTTTCTTCCTGTCCCTCAGGGATACTTATAATTTGAATATTAGTTTGCTCCACAAAGCCCCATATCTATGCTAGTGATTGCTTGGACTTTTTATACTCTTCTCTGCCTCTTTGAATAACTGGGTTATCTTGTGAGTCTTGCCTTTGAGCTCTGAGGTTCTTTCTTTCCTTTTGTTAGGCTGTTATTAAAGCTTTCTGCTGTGTGTTTTGCAATTCTTTAAATGACTCATTTATTTAAGTTCTATTATATTCTTTCTTATAATAAAAGTTATTTTTCATTAGATAGCTCAAGTAAATTTTTCATTTTTTAATTCATTTCCTAACTTTTTTGGCTTCTTTTTGTTGATTTTCAACTTTCTCTTCAATTCTATTCATCTTATTTTCTTTCCATACTCTGAATTCCATTTCTGTAAATTCATCTATTTCCTGATAATGAAAAGATATTCATCACCACTCTTGGTCACATCAAAGTGTTTTGTTTTTTAATGTTGCCAGGGTTCTTTTGCTGAATTCTTCTCATCTAACTCCTCTTCTTTCAGCTTTTGGTTATTAGGATTGCAAAGAACCAGTTCTCCTGTCCTGGGAACTCTTTGGACCCACGTCCAGGTGTGATGGCTGGTCAGGACTGAGAGATTCTAAGTGGAAATGTTGGACCTTGGGGAGGTTATGCCAGCCCAGTAGTAATGCTAGGAACTTGGTAGTGGGTTTTGGGGTCCATGCACAACTCTGAAGTCTCAGGGGTAGAGTCACAGGCCCAACAGGGTCCCTGGAGCTACAGGGGCAGAGCCTCACACTTGGGCATGATGAGAGCTTCAGAGGATTTCAGGGGCAGAGCTGTTCATATGGGTGGCTGTTCCACCAGTGTGAGGATTGCTGATGCTCAATTACAAATATAGGGGTTTGTATCATTGGCCCAAGGTCCTTGTAGGCAGGCCAGACCAGCTTGTTGGCCAAGGTTCTCCACCCACACCTAGAACCTACTGAGGCAGTCACCTCTGCCTTCCCAAGTGGTGCCTGTGATGTCTGGGGCTCCTACTCTCTTTGACCTCTCCCTTTCTGGGAGGAGGTGTGCTTGGCTCACAATCACATGGCATGACACAGTGAGTATATGTTCCTTCCTTGGCCTAGTGGAGGTGAAGACTACTGTTGGGAAGGCTGGGTCCCAAGCAGACCTTCCTTCCTGTGCCAGAGTAATCAGGATGACACTGGTTGAAAAACCCTGAAATTAGTGGGCACCAGACTTCTATGCACCTGCTCTCTGGTGGAATGTCTCTGTATGGACTTGGAACAGCTCTGCAGTCAGCCCAGAGGTCTGTAGTGGTTGAGGGAGATGCCACACAGACCGCCTGCCAATAACTTCTGCTTCTCTCCTATAAAGTGGTATCCCCCCAGGTTGTTCTTCTATCTTTCTCTATTCCCAGCAGTGTGCATTGTATTTGGACCCCCAGGTTAATTTCTATGATGGTAGGTGATATTTCTGAGTAAGGATCAGCTATGCGCTGTTTGATTGGTAGATCCTATAAAGAGCTATAAAGTTGGTCTCCCTGTTAGTGGTTGTTGCTTGCAGGAGGAAGCCAAGTGCAGAGATATTCTATTGTTCCTGTGGTAAATTCTAGCCCTTCAGGTGGAACATTTGAATGCTGCAGGGTTTGGGAGAGGCCCGCTGGATTCAAGGAGGTTACTTGATCTCCACTACAGCAGAGATGGGTGAGTCTGGTTAGGTTTTTTGAGCCTGGAAGGCTTTGCAAAGCCTGGGCAGGGCTCAGAGGTCATTTTCCCAACCGTAAGGGGGAGTCACTGGGATGAGGGTCAAGGCAGGCTCTCCAGACTACAAAGGCTGCTTGTGAGAGAGGGGACACAATTCCCTGACTGTCTGGAGTGAGCTCTGCCTCTCTTGCCTTACCCCTATTCTTGGTGTCCGGTTGCAGACAAGTGCTTCTGAATCTATCCCAACGGGTTGCTATGACTAGGATCTATTTCTCTCATTAGCTGTAATAATAGTTTGTTTATATGTGTGGGTGATCCAGTGTTTGTTGCTTATATATTTAGAATTATCATTTGATCTTACTGAATTGACCCCTTTTCCATTCTGTAATGCCATTCTTTGTGTCTTTTTACAGTTATTGTCCTGAAATCTATTTTATCTCATAGAAATGTAGCTGTTCCTGTTTGTGTGGAATATCTTCTTATAGCCCTTAATTTTCAATCTATGTGTGTCTTTGTAGAGAAAGTGTATTTCTTGGAGAGAACACATAGCTGGATCTTGTTTTCCTATGCAATCATTCACTCTATGCCTTTTGATTGGAAATTTTAATTCATTCAATGTTATTATCAATACGTAAGGACTTAACTACTATTCTGTTGTTTGATTTCTGGTTGTTTTTGTGGTCCTCTTTTCTCTTCTTCCTTCCTTCTGTTTTTCTTTATTAAAATGATTTTCTCTGATAGGGCACTTTAATTTCTTGCTTTCAAATTTTTAATTTTTGCAGGTTTTTGGTTTGAATTATCATGAGACTTGCAATAAACATTTCATAATCATTCAATTATTTTAAGCATCTGGCAACTCTGCTTATAAACAAGCAAATAAACAAGCAAAGAAAAATCTAAAAAAAATTCTGCCTTTTAACTCTATACCTACACATTTTAAGTTTTTCTTGTTTCCATCCATATCTTTTTATACTATCCATCTCTCAAAAAGTTATTGTGATTTTTGATAAGTTTGCTTATAGTCTTTCTATTCAAGGTATAAGCATTTTATTTACCAAAATTATAGCAATGGAGTATTTTGTATTTGTTTCCTTACCAGTCAGTAGTACTCTTTCAGATGATTTCTTTTTTCTTCACTTATTTATTTATTTATTTTTGTTAAATCATAGCGGTGTACATTAATACATTCATGGGGTACCATGTGCTGGTTTTATATACAATCTATACAATTTTAAATACATCAAACTGGTTAACATAGCCTTTTTTTTCATTAACAATTTTTTTTCATATTGAAAGAATTTCTTGTAGGACAGGTCTGATGTTGATGAAATTCTTTAACTTTTGTTTGTCTGGTGAGGACTTTATTTCTCTTTTATGTCTGAAGGATAGTTTTGGAGGACAAAACATGCTGGGGTTAAGGCATTTTTCTTTCAGCATTTTGAATATGTCATGCCACTCTCTCTGGCCTGTAAGGTTTCTGCTGAGAAGTTTGCTGCCAGGTGTATTAGAGATCCATTATACATTATTTGGGCTTTGTTTGTTTTGTTTTGTTTCCCTTTGGACCTTTTCTTTACCTATGATCTTTGGAAACTTGATTATTAAATTCCTTGAGAGAGCCTTGTTTGGGTTAAATCTGCTTGGTTTTCTAAGACCATTTTGTGCCTGACTATTGATATCTTTCTTTAAGTTTGGAAAGTTTTCAGTTATTGTTTCTTTGAATACATTTTCTACCCTAGTTTCTTTCTCCCTCTCTCCCCACTTATTTGAGGTGGTTTTTCTTTAAAATAAATGAGGTGATTTTACCACTTTAATCTCAACAGTTGCAGTAACAATTTATTTTCTATGAAAAAAATCCAAACTTTCAAATGAAAGTAAGAATTTGGTGAAAATTTAAGTATTTGTTACCCATGAATGTGACACCTTCCAAGCCTATCCTTTCTTTTTTCTTTTTTAGGAGACAGAGTCTCACTTTGTCATCCTTGGTAGAGTGCTGTGGTGTCACAGCTCACAACAACCTCATACTCTTGGGTTCAAGTGATTCTCTTGTGTCAGCCTCCTAAGTCACTGGGACTACAGGCACCCACAACAACGTGTGACTATTTTTAGAGACGAAGTCTTGCTCTGGCTCAGACTGGTCTCAAACCTGTGAACTCAAACAATCCACCTGCCCTGGCTTCCCAGATTGAGCCACCATGCCTAGCCCCCAAGCCTGTCTTTTCTGATGAGATTAATAGCAATATTAACCAACATAGTTTTTATAGATCTTTCCTTATATTGCATAAGGAAATGTGTCAACACCTCAAAGATCTCTAACTCAACAAAGCAAAATTTCCCATAACTAACAATTAAATGATGTTACAAAATCCTGTATTTATATAAAACCCATTTAATGCATTTAATGTGAAAATTACACCAATGGATTTTAATGTTAAGAAAATAAAAGTATTCAGTTATAGGATTACAAACTTCACATTGCCATTAATCTGTAAGAATTACCACTTGTGAATTTTGGTATAGTATTATAGAAGAATATCTATAATTAACTGAAAAGACAATAAAAATGTTCCTCTCATCTACAACTATGTATCTATGTAAGGCTCGATTTCCATTATGTACTGAAACCACTAAAAACATACTGGGACATACTAAATGCAGAAGAAGTTAGGAGAATCTAGCCATCTTATGCTAAGCAAGACATTAAAAAAGCTTTGAGGAACTAAAAATAATGCTGATGGATTGTCATTACTTCCATGTTCTCTCAGCAAGCAGAACTAGGAAATATTTATAGGTCTTAACACACATATGGTCAAATATTACACATTTATAATATATGTGTATATATGTGCAATATACCTGCATTATAAATGCATGAATTTTTACCAATACATCATCTTTGGGCTGTTTCTACTCGTTCTAGCCTTCCCTCTTTCTTTCCCTACTTATGAACAGATTTTATGCTAATGAGAACCTTGATTTCCTTTATCCTCAACACTTTTATTTGCTCAGTGGAACCTACCTCTCAACCATACTATGTTCTCTTTGTCTACCACATCCACCATACTGCCTTCATGCAGTTCCCTAATTCTCACCATCATGTGTTTTTGTTTTCTGTCCCTGAAGCTGTGCATTACAGAATCTTTAACTAGGATGGAGTATAGTAGTGACACAGCCCATGAGTCAATACATTCTGAAGTGAAAGGAATATTAAGAAAAATTTTAAATAACAAAATGGTTGTGCTATATATTATTCAGTTAATGATATGGAAATGGATATAAAACTGCAAAGTAAAACAATTTTAGTGGAGAAAATGGAAAATTTTGTGACGTGCAAAGCATTTTAATAGTCTACAGATTTGAATTTGACACATCTTAAAAACATTACAACTTTAGGTTAGGCAAAAGGTCTTTAAAACATGACATCAAAAGCATATTGCAAAATTGGATTGGATTGTGGTGATAGTTGTATAATTGTGAATTTACTAAAAGTCATTGAATTATACTCTTAAAGCAGAAGAATTTTATGGCATATATATTATACCACAATGAAGCTATTAAAAATACAGTCCACTATAAAAAAATCCAAACTTCAGATGATTAAAAAAATCCACAGAGATTGTAAGAATTTTAACAAATCCTAAGAAATTTAACAGATCCCAGCACTAGAGGCAGCTTAATAGGGAGGATGTATGTCTGACTTATCTGGGCAGATGAGCCAGGTTCATTTGATTTTTCTCAGGAATTTGATTGGGATGTAGATGCATTAATTCAGATCATATCTACTGAGTGCTTGCTATGCACAGGCTCTAAATTAGATGCTAGAGATTCAAGCAGATAATGAGACAGACTCAATGGTCCTTTCTTGAAGCATTTTCCCTCTGATGAGGAAACAGGCAATAAACATATACAGAAAATAAAGTTTCAGATAATCACAATTGTAATGAAACAAAACAAAGGAATTTGATAGAAAGTGGAAACATTGAATAGAATATTAGGCAAACACTTTCTAAGGAGATGATTTTGGCCTAGAACTCCAGTTTTGAGAAGGAGCCACGTCATGACTATTGGGGTGCTGTAAGTAGGGGGAGTATTCTCTGCAAAGACATGAAATAAGCAATAAGATTAAGGCAGAAAATTTAGGAGTGCTATAATTTGAATCTTTGTCTTCTCCAAATTTAATGCTGAAATATGATCCCCAATGTTGAAAGTGGGGCTTAAGGGGAGGTATTTGAGTCACAGGGGTGGATCCTTTATGAATAGATTAATTCCCTCTCTGAGTGGAGGGTGAGTGAGTTTTGCTCTACTAGTTCTCATAAGACAAAAATCTGGTGGCTATAAAGAGTCTGGCATCTCTACCCTCTCTTTCCTGCTTCCTCTCTTGCTGGGAGATCTCTGAACAGGCTGGCTCCACTTTGCTTTCCACCATGAGTGGAGGCAGTCTTTGAAGCCTTGCCAAAAGCATACATTGGTGTTATGCTTCTTATATAGCCTAAAGAACCATGAGCCAAAACCTCTTTTCTTTGTAGCCTCAGGGCTTCCTTTATAGCAACACATTGGACTGAGAAAATTGATCCTGAGAGTGGTGCATTCCTATAAAAATACAAGAAAATGTGGAAATGGATTTAGAACTGGTTAATGGGTGGAGGTTGGAAGAGTTTGGAGGGCTCAGAAGGAGACAAAATGAAGGAATATTTATACATTCTTAGAGATTGGTTAAATTGTTGTGACCAAAATGAGGACAGAAATGTAGACAATAAAGGTGATGCTGATGTGGACTCAGATGGAAATGAGGAACTTATTTGTAACTAGAGCAAAGGTCACTCATTATACCATAGCAAAAAACTTAACTGCATAATCTTCATGCCCTAGGGCTTTCTGGAAGACTGACCTTAAGAATGATGACCAGGGTATCTGGTGGAAGAAATTACTAAGCAGCAAAGTGCTCAAAAAGTGGCATGGATACTTTAACAGCTTATGATCACATCAGGCAACAAAGGAATGACCTAAAGATGGAATTTATGATTAAAAGGGAAGCAGAATAAAACAATTGGGGAAATAAAGATGATGTGGAACATCCACTTTTGGAAGAGATTTGCATAACTAAAAGGAAGCCAGGTGATAATAGTTAAGACAATGGGGAAAAAGGAGGTGTAAGGCCATGTCAGAAATCTTTGAGGCTAACTTCCAATCATGGCCCCAGAAGCCTAGAAGGATAGATTGATTTGGGAGCCATGCCCAGGACTCTCTGCCCTGCTTTGCTTCAGGATGCTGCTCTCTGTATCTCAAGCATGCCAGCTTCAGCAATAGTTGTGAATGGAGTCAGATATTGCTCAGGCCGCCACTCTAGAGGATGCAAGTGGAAACAATGGCAGCTTCCATGTGGGGCTAAGTCTGCAGGCACTTGGAATGCAAAAGTGGTGGAAGTTTGATGTCTTCCACCTGGATTTCAAAGAATGTGACCAAAAGCCTGGGTGCCAAGCAGTAGCCATAGGGGTGGCCACTATAGACAGACTCTATTATAGCAACTATAGTAGAGCTATGGAGTGAGGCTATCGCCCTTTAGATCCCAGAATTATAGAGGTTCTCACAGCATGCAACCACAGTCTTGAAAAGCTGTAGTCATTTGACTCAAATCCATAAGGGCAGCCCTGTGCGTTGTACCTAGCAAAGCCATAGGGATGTGGCTACCTAAGGTTTTCAGAGTCCACACCTCCTACCATGTGCACAGAAAGCAAGGTACAGAGTCAAAAATTATTTTGTAGCTTTAGAATTTAACATATGCTTTGCTTGTTTTTTGACTTCTGTGGGATCTGTTACTGTTTTCTGTTGGTCAATTTCTCCCATTTAGAATGGGAATATTTACCTAATGTTTGGACCACCATGTGTCTTGAAAATAAATAACTCATTTTATACTTCATGGGCTCTTAGGTGACAGAAACTTACATTGAGTCTCATATAAGACTTCGGATTTCAGACTTTTGAGATGATGCTAGGACAAGGTAAGACTTTCAGGGACTATTGGGATGAAATGATTGAATTTTGTTTAAGTTAGAAGGACATGAGGTTTGGGGGGCCAGAGGTAGAATGCTATAGTCTGAATATAAACCTCCGAACCTCATGTTGAAATTTGATCCCCAGTGTTAGAGGTAGTGTTTCATGGGAGGTGTCAGGATGGGAGTGGATCCCTGATGAATAGATTAATGCCGTCTCTGACGATGATGAGTAAGTTCTTGCTTTATTACTTCCTATGAAAGCACGTTATTAAAAGAACCAGGCCCCTCTCTACTGTCTCTTCTGCTTCCTCTTTTCCCATGTTATCTCTCCACACCGTCTCCCCTCTCCCAGGAGTGGAAGCACCTTAAACTCACCAGCAGCAGAAGTTGGTGCACACTTCTGTACAGGCTACAAAACCGTGACTCAAATCACCCCCTTTCTTTATAAATTTCCCAGCTTCAGTTATTCCTTTATATGAATAGTAACAAATGGACTAAAACCAGTGGGTGCATCAATTAGCAATGCCTCGTCTACAAGTAACAGACAACTTGACCAAGTAGCTGACTCAAACATGAATTTCCTTTCTTTTTACTGTATTAAGTAGAGATTTTTTAGCAGTGATTTGGTGGCTTAATGTTAACAGGATCATGTCTCTGTAATTTTCTTGAGCACTGGCATCCTAGAGCCAGCCTGTGAGAGCCAGTTGTTAAACTTCCAGGAATTTGTGAACTGTTTGTGAAACAGTCATTATTAAAAATTAAATCTAATAAACTAATAAGTTAAAAACAAAGGGAATAAGTACTAAAAACTCATCACTTCCTAATTATTTTTCTATATCTCACTATTATCTATGCCTTTGAAGTTATTTCTATTGGAAATGTTTGGTGGAAACATTGGGTAATGGTGTTTACTTCACACAATTCTTCCTAATTTGATTTAGAGTGATGTCACATTACCAGTTTTAAATAGACCAGGGGGAAATACTTATACCAAGGAAATCACCAAATGGTACCTATAAGGGCTTCTAGGTATGTGCTTTTTTTTTTTTTTAACATTTAATAGGATATAACTGCTCTTGAGCCTTCTTTTTATGGTATCAAAAATGTCTGCTGCTGCTCTAGTTTTAATTTCCATGAGGCTGAAAGGTGCGTGAAAGGTTGGGAGTGGGGTAGAATGAGAGAGGTGGAGACAATGGTGACTTCTAAATTAGACAGGCAAGAGTAAAAGCACCATGGGCCACTTCTGCTGTATGATGTTAGAAGCAGGAGGCTGGATGTGTGGACCGGGTGGGCCATTCAGGGGCTGCCCCAATTCTGAGGACCATGGATGACTCTAAGGCAATTCGCATGATTAGAGAGTAGATGGTATTTTGTAACTTGCCCTTTCATTTAATATGTGATGGATATTCTTTTACTTTACTAAGTCTTCTTCTACAGTACAATTTATAAGACTTCAGAGTATTCTATTACTGAATTCTTTTTCTAAAGGGAATTTACTTAACACTTAGAATATCTTAATCTTATTTAGTTTTCAGTGTTTACCATTCATGGCCAACAAACTAGGCCACATTTACCTGTGTTTCATGGGAAAAAGAAAAGGGACAATAGATAATCTGGTTAAAAGTAGAAATTGGAAGTATTGTCAAGGGAAAAACTGCTATTTCCAGGTTTTGATTATGGTATTTCATCTGGTGAAGTGTAAGGAAAAAATTAGGAAATAAAAGACAAATTTGACACCTTAGTCTTAAGCTTTCGAATTAAAATAAGAGAAAAATATTGTGCATATATCAAGGGAAATTGGTTACAAGCTGAAGCTTGCAAACCTCTTCACACAATCAAATGTACTGCCCAAAAGGATTTAATGGTATTCTGCTTATTTTCATTGAAATAAGGTTAGAGACTCCAGCTCTGGTAAAACTTTAGCAAGTGAATGCCCAATTGAATTAATTGAACTCCCTGGGAAGGAAAATTCTAGTTATTGCTTTTCTAGTTTTCTAAACTTGTTGCTATTAAATTATAATAGGCACTTAAAGCCTGTGCAAGCATTGGCTATGGCACTAAAGTTCCCATCAGCTTGCTGCTCAGTTCCTGGGTGAACTTACCTATGAGGAAAGGTCTCCGACTTAACAACATTTCAAAGTTGGAGACTCCATCAGTTTCAGAGTTTTTAGTTTCTGAAGAAAAATGAAGATAAACAAAAGTTTGAACATGGAAAATATGAGGTCTTTTTGTTTCAGAGAACGTTTTTCCCTTTTTCTATAAGATTCATTTAAGAATTGAGTGCTGTCAGACCTGTCTGGGGAGCACAGATAATTTCTAGTCTAAAAGAAGACTGATCTTAAATGCAAACCAGGGGAATAACGGGCATCGGAAACCAAAATGAAGGGAAATGCTGCTAATCTCTTTCCATTGAGGAAGACTGAAATTTAAATTAAGGAAGCAGATTTTTTTTTTGCTCTCCCTTTTCAGTGAGATGTCAAAGTAGGGCAGGCTCTTCATATCAGTCAAGAAATGTGCTGGGTCACAGATTTTCTCCTCGGTTGTCACCAACAAGTAGTCTGAAATACATACTCTATTTTAAAAAGAAATCTAACTGATAACTCCTGTTTGCCTTTCAAATGATCACTTCATTTTTATTTCCTATAGTTCAGCATTTTCTTTCAGAGAGCTACATTTCTGATCAGAAAGGGAAACTTAAAGTGGAAGTAATAGTGAAAGAATGGTGGAGAAAGTTCTGTATATGTCATTTTAAATACCAGAATTACAGATGATGTGTTAACCTTTGACATGCTTTTCTGTTCTTACATTTTTTGATAAGTCAGGAATTCTAAGAATAATGAACATATGAAAAGCACAGATACTATTTCCCATGAGGGCCTCTATCCATCTGCTTTGCTGTGTGCCAAAGAACCTGAAGAACCCCAGAAGCGACTGCCTTTTTAAGAAAGCACTTGATATTTCTGTTAAGAGCAAAAGATCGATTGACTCCTTAATGTTACTTTTCCAAATAATTTATGGGATGCTTAAATTTGTCAGATAATCTTCCAAGTTCTTTTTTAGTATTTTCTTCTTTAACCTCTCAATAATCTTATGATATGGTGATGTCACACAAAAATAAGCAGTGGAATTACAGAAAAGCCCATCCCTTTAATCATTATAATTTGGTATTTCCCAACATAAAACATATGGGAAAAATGAATAAAAAGACAGCTGCACCACAATAAGAAATAGAATATACCTTACTTCTCATCATCTGAGCCCCTGTTCATAACTTGATATGGCAAGAAAGAGGTGGGGTTGAGTAGAGCCAGGTTTCTATGCTGTGGATTTGTGTGTCCTCACCAGTTTGTGGTAGCGCACAGAAGATGCAAAACTGATGGAAGGAAGAACATGAGGAGGAAGAAACAGGAAAAATATTGGGCTATAAGAATATTCCTGGCCATAAACATTTTGAAAATTACCTGTAGATAGTTTTCAAAATTCCTTTATTCTAGAGGAAGCAATGCCTATGAGTAGATATTATTTATGGATGCAGGTATTTAAAACAATGAAACCCATTTATCACTCCCAGATTCTAAAAATCCTAGAAATCCTTCTCTTAAGACATGAGATGACTCTAGCTAGTTTGGATTTCTTATCACTTTAGAGCTTGTATATACTGAACTGATTGAATCAGAGTCAAAAATAACCTCTATTCCAAAGAAATTTTGAATGCCAGAATGTACTCATTGAAATAGCTCCTTGAATTCTAAGCTCATTGAAATAGCTCCTTGAATTCATTTATCAAGTTGGAACAAACAAACCACAAAGGCAAATTAAGTTAGGATGACTTGAGGAAGTGAGTATAGCATAAGTTCTGTCCTGACTGGAGATCTTTGTGAAAATATTAAGATGTAACTTCTTAGGGTGTATGTTGATAAGTATATTGATGAGACTTCTGATAAATATCTAACTCCAAAATATGCCATGTTGTTTTGGCTTTTTGAATTGTCTAAGTTTTTATACTTGGTCTACTTCTTACATATGTGTATGGCTTTCCTTACAGAAACGAAAAGTTCCCTACCAATATAAGCAGTAAAATAATAGATTTCTTATACTTACTATCAACATTTGTTAGAACTGGTTAGTATATAATGTACTGTAATTACATAAAAACAAAACTGGAAATCAAAACTGACAGTTGGGAAATCATTTTTATCATTGATATAATTAGATGGTTCATAGCAGATATTAGGAGAGTTTCCTAAGAGAAAAAAATGATGAACAAAGAACTATAAACATTTTACACAGGAAATGGAGTATTGGTTACTTTAATCTACATTTGAATAGAGGCGGTGTTTAAGATAGTGGTTCAACATGATGGACCCTGCCCTCCTTTGGATATGTTCTGATATCTTTTGCCACATGAAATCAGGAAGTGAAGAAGTTAACTATTACATGAAATTAGAACATTTAGAAAAAAATTAAAATGAGAACTTTCAACCATTTAACATTTCTTTGTGTTAGGCACATTACACTTGCACTCTTTAAATATTTTAAAGTAGTGGAGGCAGAGCAAGATGGCTAACTAGAGGCAGCTTTTGTCACAAGCTCCTGCATAGAGGGAGTAGAGAAGCTGAAGATGGGGAGTTGAGCACAAGGAGAGGAATGTGAGGTGCACACCATCCTGCTGAGGCAACTTCCAGGAGGGAAAGAAGAAAGTTAAGAGAATACAGCTACTGAGAGACTACTTGGAAGGCTCTTGTTGCCAAAGGGACAGGAGACCTCTTCCCCAACCAGGACCCCCATGCAACAGGCTTTCTCTGAGTAAGCAAGCAACAACGGACCTCTCACTTCAGTTTACAGGAGAGAGTTGTGAGTTCCCAGTTCTCCTGCACCTGGGAAGTTCCAGCTCTGAGCCAGTCCCCATCCTGCCCAGTGCAAAAGAGAACGCACTTTCTTTCATCAGTTCTGGGCCCACAGTGCACCCTTCCTGTCATCTGGTGGCCTGGTAGACTGCTCTCTTCACAGGCCGGAGAGTTTGGAGAATACCTTAAGAAGCAATCCATTGTGTGGGTCCCTGAGCAGCAGCGGAAACAGTGGTGCTGCAGTGATAACTTTGGGTGGGGAGGTGTGGTCTCAGTTGCCTTCCTTTCCACAGAAGGGGTTTTTTCCCCAGCCTCTCTTTGCTAACGTTGGTTGGGCAAGCTTGGCTGGTCGAAGTCAGCCATGGATTCCTGCTCTCCTGCCAACACTGACTTTGTGTGTCAGTGAGACAGGTTAGAATAGGGAGGGACAGTTTCTGCCAGTCTCTTCACACATTCTCCTAAAGCTATCCCTGAGGGCTGCAGGAGTACAGATCTTACTTAAGGGGAGGAGCTTGTTCCAGCTAAGTGCTACAGCACCGTGGGTGGAGGGTGAGCTGACAAAGACAGAATAGGCTGCGCTGACTCCCCAGATGGGAACTTAGAGACTCTGGTTGTAGCCCTGAAAGGGAGTTTTACAAGGCTGTTGGGGAAAGGCCACAAACATAAGCTCCACCTAATTCTTGGAAAAGGGCAGGTATCTCTAGTTCCTAGGGGTCCTAAAACTTTTTAAACAGGGGCCAGTTCACTGTCCCTCAGAGCATTGGAGGGCCAGACTGTGGGGCCTGGGACAAGCTGGCTGTTAAGCACGACAGGCAGTGGTGGCAAAAACACTTGGTGGGCCAGATAAATGTTCTAGGCGGGCCGCATGTGGCTTATGGGCCATAGATTGATGACGCCTATTAATAGGGCCTTCCAAAGATCTCACCTGTCAGTTTTAATTGCCATATATGTTGGTTAAGTGTATCCTAAGACTCCTGACTAGTTTATCACTCAATATCTATTCAGGGACAACTTATCATTCCCAGTGTAAAAGTATAATATATATTTTAAATAAAGCTGAAAATGCTCATGGGGAGGAGCCAGCAGAAGAATTCTGGCAACATGAAAAAAGAGAGCAGAGCAGCTCTCACAGGAGATTACAAGGGAGATACAGCAGAGAATACTATCCATAGAGAAACTGCTGAAATGTCAGAAATAGAATTTAGAATATGGATGGCAAATAAGATGATTGGATGGAGGAGAAGATGGAAATAGAAATTCAAAAAATAGTCCAAAGTTGTCTCAAGAAATTAGTTTGACTTTAAAGACAAAGTCACCAAGGATATGGACATAATGAGGGAAAATATAGCAGAGCTTAGGGAATTGAAAGAGGCAGTTGAGGAGCTTTGAAACTCAGTAGAGAGCCTCAGTAATAGAGTTGAACATGGAGAAGAGAAAATCTCAGAATCTGAAGACAAGACCTTTGAACTATCCCAAGCATTCAATGAGGCAGAAAGAAGGACAACAAAAACAGAATATTCACTGAGAAAGTTATGGAATTATTCTAAAAGATCAAACATCCAAATTATAGGGATTCCTGAAGAGAAGAGGATGATTCTAAAGGCACAGATGCCCTATGCCATTATGGGAGAATTTCCCAAATATGAGAGAGACACAGAAATTCAGATACTAGATAGTTTCAGAACCCCAGCATGTCTCAATCCAAACAGCATTTCCTAGACACATTGTAATCAACTTTGCCAAAGCTAATATGAAGGAAAAAATTCTGTAAGCAGCCTGGTGCAAGAAAAGTCTTACCTACAAAAGGAAAATTATTAGAATAATTGCAGATCTTTTAACAGAAACTTTTCAAGCCTAAAGAGGATAGTCATCAGCCTTTAACCTTCCTAAACAAAACAACTTGCAGCCCTATATCCTGCTAAACTGAGTCTCATTTGTGATGGAGAAATTAAATATTTTACTGACATGCAAATATTGAGGAATTTTACCAAAACTAGACCTGCTCTACAGGAAATCCTCAGATCCATTCTTCATAATGACCAGCAAGATGGCGCATCACCCAAGTAAATACACCCAGAAATTAAAGAACAAAGCCTAGTCTCTACAATGGTACTAGGGGGAAAAAAGCTCTGGACCTCTAAAAAATGAGAGGGCCAAAATTCCACCATACCTATCAATTCTCTTGATAAATGTGAATGTTTTGAATTCCCCTCTAAAGAGGCACAAGCTGGCTGACTGGATACAAAACTTCAGGCCTAAAATCTATTGTCTGCAAGAAACACAGGAAACCTTAAAGGATAAAAAAAAGACTCAAGGTGAAGGAATGGAAATCAGAAAAAAGCAGGGATTGCAGTCTTAATTGCAGATATAATTGGATTTAAACCAACAAAAATAAGACAAGGATGGATACTGCATACTTGTCAAGGGAAGTACACAACATGAATAGATTTCAATAACTAACATTTGTGCACCATATTTGAGTGCTCCACGATTCAGATCTAAGTGATCTGAACAGTATCATATCTTCCTGCATTATAAAGTTGGTAATTTTAATACCCCCTTGATGGTACTGGACAGATTCTCCAAGCAAAAACTAAACAAAGAAATAATGAAATTAAACATGACTCCAGAACAAACGGACTTAATGATTATTAAGTCATATACAGAACTTTTTATCCTGAAAAAACTGATCTTGTCATCAGCCCATGGATCAGCCTCCAAAAATGATCACATCTTAGGACACACGTTTTACCTCAAAAAATTCAAAAAAATAGAAATTATTCCTTATATCTTACTTATTATTCCTGGCCATCATGGAAAAAAAGTTGAACTTAATAATAATAGAAATCTTCATACCCAAATAAAGTCATGGAAACTTAATATCCTTGTGCTGAACTATAGCTGGGTCAAAGATGAGATTAAGAAGGAAATCATATTTCTTGAACAAAATGATAATGAAGCCATAAGCTATCAAAACCTATGTGATACTGCAAAGGTGGTCCAAAGAGGGAAATCTATAGCTTTATATGCCTTCATTAAAAAAATAGAAAGAGAGCAAGTCAGTAACATAATGGGCCATCTCAAGCAGCTGGAAAAGAAAGAGCAATCTAGCTCCAAGCCCAGCAGAAGAAAATAAATAACTAAAGTTAGAGCAGAATAAAATGAAATTGAAAACAAAGGCATCATTTGGAAATTCAGTGAAATAAAAAAATTGATTCCTTGAAAAGATTAATAAAATTGATAAATACTTGGCCAGACTAACTAGAAACAGAAAAGTAAGATCTTTAATAACTTTAATCAGAAATGATAAAGGGGAAATAATAGCAGATAGCATAGAAATACAAAAGATCCTCAATGATTACTATAAACAACTCTATCAAACTTTCAAAGAGGAGCTAGTTCTTACATTGCATAAGCTATTCCAAAACATAGAGAGGGAAGAAATCCTTCTCAACACATTTTATGAAGCAAATATCACCCTTATTCCAAAACTAGGAAAGGACCTAATAAAAATTATAGGCCAATATCATTAATGAATATCAATGCAAACATACTCAGGTCTTAGCAAGCAGAATACAGAGACACATTAAAAAAGTTATACAACATGATCAAGTCAGTTTTATCCCAGTGATGGAAGGCCGGTTCAACATATGTAAATCCATAAATGTAATCCATAACATAAATACAATCAAAATAAGAATATATGATTCTCTCAGTTGATGCAGAAAAGGTGTTTGACAATAATGTAGCATCCTTTTTGGATAAGAACACTTAAGAAAAGAAAATAGGCTTTAATGGGACATTTCCTAAACTGATAGAGGCAATCTATGATAAACTCACAGCCAATATCATATTGAATGGAATAAAACTAAAAGCATTTCCACTAAAAACTGGAACTAGTCAAGTATGTCCACTATTGCCAGTATTCAACACAGTGCTGGAAGTCCTAGCGGTTGCAATCAGGCAAGAGAAAGAAATCCAGGGTATTCAAATGGAGTCATAGGAGGTGAAACTCTTGCTCGCTGTGGATGACATGATCTTATATCTGGAAAACCCCAGAGATTCAACTACAAAGCTCTTAGAAGCAATCAAGGAATATAGTAGCATCTTGGGATACAAAATCAACCCTCACAAATCAGTAGCCTTTATATATGCCAATAATAGTCAAGCTGAAAATAAAATAGAAGACTTTATACTTTTTACAATTGCTCCCCAAATGGTGAAATACCTGGTAATTCATCTAACGAAGAATGCGAAAGATCTCTATAACGATAACTATGAAACTCTGAGAAAAGAAATAGCAGAAGATGTTAACAAATGGAAGAACATACCATGCTTATGGCTGGGAAGAATCACTATCATTAACATGTTAATTCTACCCAAAGCAATCTATAGATTTAATGCAATCACCATCAAAACACTAATGTCATATGAAACCAGAAAAAAAACTGAGTAACCAATACGATTATTAGAAATAAAAACAAATCTGGAGGCATCACATTACCAGACTTCAGGTTATACTACAAGTCTATTGTAATGAAAACTGCATGGTACTGCCACAAAAATAGAGACACAGATCTATGGAATAGAATAGAGAATTTAGAAATGATCCCAGCCACATATTGTCATTTGATCTTTGATAAGTCTAACAAAACTATGCACTGGGGAAAAGAATACCTATTTAACAAATGATACTGAGATAACTGGTTAGCCACATATAAAGACTGAACTGGATGCACATTTCTTACCACTGACAAAAATTGACTCACAATGGATAAAAGATTTAAATGTAAGACCAAAAATAATAAAAACGCTTGAAGAGAGTGTGAGGAAAACACTTGAAGATATTGGCCCTGGAAAAGACTTTATGAGGAAGATCCTCCTGGCAGTTGCAGCAGCATCAGAAATAAATAAGTGAGATTTGATCAAGCTAAAAAGCTTCTGCATAGCTAAGAGTACCACAACAAAAGCAAACAGACAGCCTTCAGAATGGTGGACATTTTTTCAAATTATAAATCTGACAAAGGCTGGATAACTAGAATCTACAGAGAACTCAAGTTAATCAATAAGAAAAGAGTAAATGATCCCATTTATAAAGTGGGCGAGAGACTTGAACAGAAATTCTCTAAAGATGACAGATGAATGGCCAATAAACATATGAAGAAATACTTATTATCTTTAATCATCAGAGAAATGAAAGTCAAAACCACTCTGAGATATCACCTAACTCTGGTAACATTAGCCCACATCACAAAGTCCTCTAACTACAGATGCTGGCATGGATATGGTGAGAAGGGAACATTTTGCCCTGATGGTGGGATTGTAAACTAATACAGCCTTTTTAGAAAGAAGAATGGAGGATTCTTAACTAAAAGTCAAGCTTCCATTTTATCCCACAATTCCATTGCTAGGTATCTGCCCAGAAGAACAAAAATCATTTTGCTATGAAGCCATTTGCACCAGAATGTTTTTTAAAGCTCATTTCATTATTACCAAGTCATGGAAGCAACCTAAATTCCCATAATCCCTTGAATAGATCAACAAACTGTGGCATGAGTGTATCATGGAGTACTATACTACTGTAAGAAAAGTTGAAGACATTACATCTTTTATGTTTACCTGGATAGAGATGAAATACGTTCTTCCTAGTAAAGTATCTCAAGAATAGAAAAAAAAATATCCAGTGTACTCAATACTAATGTTAAATCAATGTACTATAAACACTTGCACATCTACATGAATGATAAAACATCAATACAGTCTAGTGAGGGGGAGGAAAGAGGAGGGAAGGAAGTGAGGGGAGGAGGGAGCAAGGAGGGAGGCCAACTGGAGGGGTCTCCCCTAATGTGTACAATGTGGGGGTGTTCAGCATGCTCCTGGGGCAAAGAGCTCAACTACAACTTGAACTTTACCCTGGAAGTGAGAATAACGTTACCTAAACATTTGTACCCTCATATTAATTTAAAACAAAAAAGAGAAAAAAAAATTTTACTGTACCAAATATTGCTCATTCTATCAATCTCATTGTACTTTTGTATCCATTAAACACCCCATTTTATCCCCCTCATCCTCAATACCCTTCCCAGGCCCTGGTAACCATTGTTCTACTCTCTGTCTCTATGAGATCAATTTTTAAAAATACTTATAATGAGAAGATGCAAGACTTGTCAACCAAAATATAAAAAATTACTTTTTTTCTCTTAATTTTGTAGAAAGTTTATCTTCTTTTAATTATATATGCTATATTTCTAGTAGTTCTATAGGATCATATTTCCTGTACCTTGTGTGAAGGCTTAAGAAAAATTTCCAAATAATGCTTCTTGTTAATACACATATAGTCACAAATTATAAAACTGTAATAAGACAAATGTAAAATGAAAAAATATAAAATAGGAATAAAGTTTTATTCTAAGCAAAAAATTAAAATTTTGCAAATCTCTTAACTAAAATTGTAAATCAAGAATTTTAAAGCCAGCATTTTGAGTGACTTATAAACTGTGTCTATAGTCTTGCCACATGGCAGACATACTTTATTTAGTATTTTGTATATGTGCGTCAACATGTCTGTGAATGTCTTTGTTAACTATTGTGCCTTTTTTTTAAAGCAAAGCTATTATAATTTGAAAATATTTAAAAAATATTCTATAGCAAAATCATTAAAATAGTCATTAAATTATGGCATTAACTTATGTACTGACTTTAAAAAATCAATAACTTTGAAATAAAAAATACATGATGAAATACTATTGCTGTGAACATATAATTTATTTATAAATATACTGTGCTTGGACAGCATAATTGAAGGCAAAAATATGCTATAATGTCTATAGATTTTTGATCCTTTACATTTTTTGCGGGAAATTTTTCTGAGACTAATTAATGAACTTGAGTGATTGTTCAGATAAAATACAATTGACCTTAACTTACTTAATCTAAAGGCTGATACCACAAAATATAGAACACTAGACATTCATGTTCAAGGGTATGTAGCTAAATCTAAGGTGAAGCCCTGAATTTTCATTATAATGTATTTAACACGATCTTAAAATCTTTGCTTAACTTTGATGAGATTAAAAGCTTGACCAGTCCCTGGGAAGCTAAGTTGGATAACCATAGTTGCAGCATATTAACCAGAATTCATTCTAGGTTGAGGCTTATGTTTTTCTCCTTTGAAATACACAGCCAAATGGAAGAGAGCAGATTTCTGTGGAGAAGAGAAAATGGGAAAAGGCTCTTGGGGGAAGGGTAATCAGTGTCCGTTTCAAAGAATGTGAGAAAGAGAAAAGAAGAGAAGTTTATATGTTATTGGATTGTAAAGAAATTGCCTTAAAACCACTAAACTTGGCATTTCCCTCTTTTATGTAAATACAAACATAAAACTTTTATATATTGTGTGTTTTCACAAAAAGCAAACTGGTAGTACTCCTTAGGTGGGTGCATACATTAGTGTTCTTTTCAAACATATTTATCCAGTGATGCCCTCGCTGTGCAGGGTCTGATGTTTCAAGGGTAAAGCCACTCCTGTCCTTTAATGGTGTCATGACTTTCAACTCCAGGCATATCATGATCTCATTCTATACTCCAGTGTTTATTACAGGGGATTGGCAAAGAGACGTCCAAGGGCCTTGACACTAAAGAGGTTCACTATTAAATTTTTCAACTTTATTTTCCTCAGACTGAATATAAAAACAGTAAGATTGCATTTTAGGAAAATATCTGACGTTTTTTCTACATTCCTCTGTTCTCACTGGATACATTTCAGTCCAGTGCGATGTTAAAATAGTGTCAATTTTATTTCATGCTTCATATACCTGAATTCATTTTATAGGTGGAGTTTTTCTCTAGAATGGCTGAACCACTCTTTGGAGTCACACAGGGTAAAATTCCAGACCCATGCTGCCCCGTGTGCTTGTGCTGCCATTAGAGACAATCACGCTGAGCCATAATTTCGACTAACATTGTTGGCTTGATGACATGCAGGTTGACTTTTTTATCTTAACAGACTTGGGGGAAGGGAGAAGAGAAGCAATTTTGGGTTTGATGAGGTGACTAGCTGACACCGAGGCCTGGATTTCTGAAATGTCCTGAAGTTAATGGAGTTGATTTTTGGTAGGTCCCGCTGCCTTTCAAATGGCACTTTATCCACTGCTATAGGTTTTGATAGGACTATTATATAACCTGTTATTATTAAGTTCTCTAACCTTGGGCTGTGTGTGATTGTGGACTTTCTTTTGATGACTGGTTCTGATGCCTTTTACTATTTTGGTTCTGGAACAGACTCGAGATAATAGTGTTTATCCAATTCTTTATCAATTTGCACTAATTTCTTTGAATTGCATTTAAAATTTATTTTAACATGGAAGAGGCTTGAACATTTCTAAATGTCCGGTTAAGGCCATTTATTAATGATTAAAATGTCATACGATGCCAAGAGCCAGTAAGACAAAGATGAAGATGAATACTTCTTCTCCTGGCAATATTTTCTTTACTTTGATGTCCCATTGTATAGATTAACGTGCTGTCTTGGGAAAGTGTTAAAATCGGACAACACTCTGAAAGGCTGAGTTGAGGAGGACAGGGTTTCTTGGAATCCATAAGTCCTCATTAGAAATGTTGGCTTTGGAGATATGACGAGGTGTAGAACTGTCTATTTTGCAGGTGTCCAGTCGGCTGCAAGATGACATGAAAATCTCCAGGGTTACTCCTGTCTGCCCTGATCTTTGCTTTCCTTTGCTTCCCTAGCATCACAACTACATGACATGCGATGGAAGTCACAACATAATATGGAAAATCTAGTTGTAATAAGAACCAATTTAGGTGCAAATTACAGCAAGCAATATGAATATTAGGAGAAAATGCCTGTAATTCTTCTTGCCTTGTGAGTGAAGAGTTTGGAGCAGGCAGGAAATGAGAAAGGTCTTTCTATGTGAGGTGGTAGACAAAAGTTTACTGCAACTGAGTCATAGAGTAACCAGGTACTAGAAAAGATGGCAACAGGTAGACTTAAGGCACGATATTCTTAACTAAATAGAAAGTAAAGTGATAATAAGAACAGATAAAGGAATGAAGGAGGCTAAAAGCTAACCTGGGAGAATGTTGAAGGGGAAATTATAGTTTCTATCTTTTGCTTCAAAGTTTTCAATGAAAAAATAAATATATATATTACATCATGTGTGTTGCTAGTGTTGTTTAGATCTCTCCCTATTTATTGATTTCTGTCTAGATGATCTTTCCATTGCTGAGAAAGTAGTATTAAAATCTCTTACTCTGCACATTTATCTTTTAAATTTTGCCCAATTCTGCTTCAAATATTTTGAAACTCTGTTATTAGGCACGTATGCATTTATGATTATATGTCTTTCTAACTAATTGATATTTTAATGATCACAAAATTCCCACTTTGTCTCTCATAATATACCTTGTCTTGAAGTCTATTTTATCTGATATTAATAGAGCCATGCCTGACTGCTTGTGCTGGCTCTTTGCACAATATATCTTTTGCTATTATTTACTTTTGAATTATCTGCGTCTTAATTTTTGAAGTGTGTTCTCCTGTTGAAAACAAGTAATTGGGTCTTGTTTTCTTCCCCCCTCTTTTCTGACAACCACTGACTTTAACAGACATAATTAATTCTATAGTGTTTAATGTAGCTATTAATATGGTTGATTTAAGTCTACTAAATTAATTCTTACCTACTTGTTCTGTTTTCTGTTCTTCTGTTACTCTTACTAACTTTTGTTATTTGAATATATTTTAGAATTTATTTACATTTTCTATTAGATTTTTAGGTATCTCTTTGCACTTTTTAGTTACAGTTTTAAATATTACATATATATTCTTTTTAAAAAATTAAATCATAACAGTGTACATTAATACTATCATGGGGTACAGTGTACTGTTTCTGTATACAATTTGAAATACTTTCATCCAACTAGTTAACATAGCCTTCACGTATTTTTCTTAGTTATTGTGTTAAGACATTTATATTCTGCATTTAGAGAGATTCACATGTACCCTTATAGTATGAACCATAGGCGTGATCCTACCAATCACCCTCCCTCCACCCACCCTCTCACCTCCCCTATATATATATTCTTAACCTTTCATAGTATATTTGGAACAAATATTTCATCACTTATTACATACCATAGAAAGCTTATGACCATAGAGATCTTTTTATATCTCTGCATCCATTGTTCTTTTTCTGTCAAATAATGTTATTTCTTCATGTAGTTATATGAGAAGAATGTTGATATTATGCAACAAAAGGAGTGGACTTTATTGGTCGATTTTATTTTTCTGGCTGCCCAAAATACCAGTGTGTGTTCAGAGAATTCCCCACTTCATGGGTTTGGTTGGAGGCAGTAAAAGCTTCTTGTAACAAAATTCAAAAAATTTTTTAAAAAGACAAAAAAGTATTCACTATTCTACCTTTCCTTCCACTTAGGCCCAGACATATAACCTAGCTTCAGCAAATCAGATAGAATTATTCTGGATTTTGAAGCAGGTGCCACTGTACAAAGTGAAAAAAAAAAAAAAAACAACCAAAAACAAACCTAGAAGCAGAAATAAAAAACCCCAGCCAAACAATCCAACAAAAATAAAGAGTGACTGTGGATATTGTATTCAGCACAGTGTCTGGTATCTTTGGTGACACAAGTGTCCACGGAGGCATCCAGAGCCCAGTGTTTGCTGGTGGTGGATGTGACGTCCTCAGTGTATTTTACATTTTTATTTCAGATTAATATGAGGGTACAAACAATTAGGTTACAATGTTTGCATTTGTTAGGTAAGTTGTAGTTGTGTCCGGCACCCAGGAGGTGTGCCATATACCCTTACTTTGTGCCCAGGAATGGAGAGAGGTGGATTGTTACATACTGTCTTTTTGTTGTTGTTGTAGCAGTTTGGCCAGGGCCAGGTTTGAACCCGCCACACTTGGTATATGGGGCTGGTGCTCTACTCACTGAGGCACAGGCGCCGCACCATTCTATCTTTAGAGCATTGTTTTTGCTTTTAAGTCTAGTTCTTTAACAAATATCCTTTAATTTTTTTTTCTTTTTCTTAAAGCTATCTCAAACTAACAAAAAATCTTATAGAAGTGGTATAAAATTTATTTTCCTGCACAATTTCTAAATAACTACAACAGCCATCAAATTATAAATCTGACAGTGAAATATCACTACTCTCAAACTTAGGCTTCATTTAAGTTTGATTTATTATTTCAGGCATTTTATCACATATTGCATTTTTAAAAATTTCTCTTCAATCTTTCAATTCTTTAGTCTATTCTGATTTCTGTAGTCCTTTAATTTTAATTTGTCTGATATTTTCTTGTGATTAGATGCAGATTATGTACTATAGAGGATTGAATATCATGCTTACAATAGCAGTCACCAACCTCAGAACTCATCTGAGGAATTTCTGAGAATAAGACAATTTCCTGGCAAGCCTTGATATCTCTTGTGACTTGAAGGCAAGCCACCAAGTAACTCAGTAATCCTGGAGGAACAAAGATTGGTTCTGCAATAGTAAGGCTGATGTTAAACAGTAAGCATTTTATGGCAGTTCCCTGAAGAAGTAGTGAAGAAAACACACATAGTCTTTTTCTGATGTATGGTCCTTGAGCACTTACTCTCTTGCCACCTTTTGTTTACCCCACAGTAAAAGACCACTGCAAAAGTTGTTCTGGGCTCTCCTGCACCTTTGGTGAGCCTCACCTCTTGTAGCTTGTACTCTCAATTTGTATCCTGACTGATTCTTTCCTGCGGCCATGGCAATGTACCTTTCTCAAGATGTCATAGACATGTGTTGCATGTTTCTCATTGCATACTAGTTGGTGGCATATGATTTTAATGTGTTCTGTTACTGATGAGGGTAATTTTGATCATTTGCATAAAGTGATGCCTTCCAGTAAAGTTATTTTTCATTTTTGACATGAGTAAGGACTTAATGAAGAATTCTTTTGAGACTTTGTCAATATCCCTTCAAATTTTTATTTATTCATTTAATTATGAAATTTAGTGTAACTATATAGATTTCTATTTTATTCAGTGAATTTTAAGGCTTTACTAACAATCATTTCAAGTCTGAAATGATTTCTGATTTGGCCAATGGCAGTTCTTTTCAAATAATGATGGAGATGATTCCCTTATTACTTAAGCAGTTTCTTATTCTGTGGCATAAGAAGGCATTTGAGGCTCATCATTCACTCTTGTTCCTCCAACCTTGCACCTAATCCATTCTCTAAGGAGGTCTTGGTTTTGTTAGTTAGAATGAGGTCTGGAAACCAATATTTGGGAATGAGGTATATACATTGCTATTGTCATGTTGCTACCAACCAGCAGTGAGAAGAAACATAGCTTCGTCTTTTAAATTTTAAACTTAATCTTCATGTATTTAATTAATATTCTATTATTCTATCAATGTCACAATATCCCATTCACTGGCCAAAGTGAAGAACCCAGACTTTCTCATTGTGGTTGGATTTTAACATCTCATCCTGAGCTGTCCTCTTATGTAGATGCTCTCTGCACATTTCTTAGTCTCCAAAATGAAGTACATGGATGTTTCCCTGCACATTGATTCCCTCCTCACCTTCCTTAGGCACTAAACCATACACTGGGTTGATTCTGACACCACCCACTCTCCTGCAAAGACATTCTTCTCATCCCACCCATGCTTTGATACCTCATACGAGTCACGGCCTGCATGGCAGCCCCCGCTCTGAATAGAACTTTCCTGCCTCCTATATACATATGCTTTCCTCATTTTTCTCAGGTTATAAACCCCATGCTGGCTTCACTCCTAAGTCAATGTCCACCTCATCTTATATTAACACTGTGCCACAGGCCTCCTTGTTCAGTTCCAAGGAACAGCTTTTGTACTGAAAAATATTCAGGAAAGGAAACAAAGGGAAGACCTAAAGAAAAAGAAAAGACTTAATATTCTTTTAGCATATTACTCTTTTATTGAATCAATTAGAGCTAATTTTTATTCTTTGCAACTTTAGAAGCCTTCCAAAAACTCACTGTAGAAAGATCTTCCACTCATGGAATACATTTTGTGAAGAATTCATAAAACTCCCGAAGAAGCAAGCCAACTATTCTGGTGAAAGCAAGCAAGATGGTGAAGTAGGAAGCTCTAGCTTTCATTTCTCCACAGAAACATTAATAGAATAATGATATTACCTTGAAGAGAAATTTATAATTTAGCTACAAGGTAGGAACATCTCAGAGAAGCACACATTGAAAGAAGTTATATGAGAGCAGAAGTAGATGCTTCTTCCAATGTGCAAATAGAAAGCAAATATATCAAACATAAAGAATCAAGAAAACAGGGTGTGGATCATGAAAGAAACCAATCTTTAGTGGCCAAAGCAAAAGAAACGGAGACCTAGAAATAGCTTGTGTTAAATTCAAAATAGTTGTCTTAAGTAATCTTGGAGAATTACAATAAAATACAAATAAAATAACAAAATGAAACCAATAAAATAATACATGAACAAAATGAGAATATTAACAAAAAAATGATGAAGAACCAGAGATACTAAAGCTGAAGAATGCAATAAATAAACAGAAAAATTTCTGCAGAGGATCAAAGGCAGACTTGCTAAAGCAGAAAAAAGAATTGGTGAAAGTGAAGACAAGTCATTTGGAATTGTCCTATCAGAGGAGAAAAAAATGAAAATAAAAAAGAATAAAAATTGCTTAAGGAGCATATGCGACTTTATCAATCAAAACAATATAAATAGTATATACGTAGAGGAAGCAAAAAAAAAAAGGGAGACAAAGGGGCAGAAGCCTATTTAAAGAAATAATGGCTGAAAAAACCTTAAATCTGGAGTGGAAAATAGATATTTAGATTCATAAAGCTCAAAGGATTCCAAATAGGTTGTGTTTAAAGAGACGTATACCAAGGTACATTATACTCCAGTTATCAAAAATCAAAAACAAAGAATTTCAAAAGAAACAAGTGACAAGTGACTTATCACATACAACATAACATCTGTAATACTGTTAGTTGATTGCTCAGCAGAAACCTAGCAGACGAGCATGGACTTGGATGATATATTCAGAGCTCTAAAAGACAAAAAACCTGCCAATGAAGAATACTGTACTCAGTAAAGCTATATTTCAGAAATGAAGGAGCAATAAAGACTTTCCTAGACAAATAAAAATTGAAGAATTTCATTACCACTAGACAATCCTTACAAAAAAATATTAAAGAGAATTTTTTAAATGGAATGAAAGGATGATAATTAGCAGCATGAAAATGTATGAAAGAATAAAACTTTTAGCTTTCTCATTGAAAAAGTCAAGTATTATCTCAATTATAGAATGCTTTAATAGTGTACTGGTGTTGCATAAATTATTATCGACTTTAGTATAGAAGTTAAATATCAAAACATTAAACTATAACTATGATAATTTATTAACGGTTGCTCAATATGAAATATGTAAATTGTAACATCAGTGAAAAAGTATATGTATGGTTGAACAGAAATAAAAGTGGAGTTTCTGCATATGATTGAAGTTAGGTTGTTATTAACTTAAGATAGACTGCTATAACTGTAAAATATTGTTGGTAAGGTTTGTGGTAAACACAAATACAATATCTATACTAGATACACAAAATATAGAAAGAGAGGAGTCATAGAATAATGCTGTCAAATATAAAATCACAAATGAAGACAGCAAGAGAGAAAGAAAGAAACAAAGGAACTAAAATCATCCAGAAAACATTGAAAAATAAGCAATATGTTCTCACTTATTAATAGTTATTTTAAATGTAAATTTACTAATTCTCCTACAAAATAACTCACAATGACTGAACGAATAAACAAAATCTAACTATATGCTGTCTACAAGAGATTCACATTAGCTTTAAGAGATACATAAACCAAAAGCGAAGGGTTAAACATCCCACGCAAATGGTAACCAAAGGTGAGCAGGAGTAGCTATTCTCATGTTCTATCAGACAAAATAGACTGTAGGTCAAAAATCATCACAAGAAACAAAAAAGGTCTTTATACAATGACAAAAATGTCACTTCAATAGGAAGATATATACATATGTATATTTTAATTTTTTTTGAGACAAGATCTTGTTCAATTCCTAGGTTAGAATGTAGTGGTATCATTTTAGCTCACTTTGAATTCAAATTCCTACCTCAGTTTCCCAAATAACTGGGACTATAGGTATGTACCACCACATCTGGATAATTTTTCTGTATTTGTAGAGATGGGGTCTCCTTATGCTGCTCAGACTTGTCTTGAACTGTTGGTCTCAAGCCATCTTCCCACCTTAGTCTCCCAAAGTGCTAAGATTACAAGCACGCACCACTGTGTCCAGCCTACAATTACAAATACACTGTATATGGACCCAACATTAGAGAAACTAAACCGATAAAGTAAATATTAACACATATGTGGGAAGAAATATACGCTAACATAATAACATTAGGGGACTTCAATACTAATTGCTCAACCATGGATAGGTCTTTTATACAGAAAACTAATAAGGAAAAGTTAGACTTGAGCACCACTGTGGACCAAAGGGACCTATCAGAATGTATAGAACATTTAATCCAACAGTAGCAGAATACACATTTTTCTGAGGTACACAGGGAGCATTTTCCAGGATAGGTAAAATATTAGGCCATAAAGTAAGTCTTAAGAAATTTGAAATTGAAATCATATCTACCATCTTTTCTGACCACACTGATTTAAAACTAGTTATGAGTAACAGGAGGAAAATTGAAAAATTCACAAAAATGTGGACCTTAATCTACATCTCAGCACAAGAAAGGCCATGTTTTAGTCTCTTTTGTGTTGCTGTAACAGAATACCAGAACCTGGGTAATTTCTAAAGAAAGGAGGTTTATTTAAGTTATGATTCTGGGGACTAGAAAGTTTAAGACTGGTGAGAGACACAGGCTGCTGCAATTCACGGCAGAAAGCAAGAAAGAAGCAGGCATGTGCAGGATCACATGGGGGAGAGCAGGAGAAAGAAACTAAGGAAGCCGGATTTTATTTATTTATTTATTTATTGGTTGTAGTTGTCATTGTTGTTCGACAGGCCCAGGCTGGGTTCAAAACTGCCAGCTCCAGTGTATGTGACTGATGCCCTAGCCACTGAGCTACAGGAGCCAAGCCCAGATTTTTTTTCTTATAACCCCCTTTTATAGGAACTAAGAATCATTCTCTTTGGATGGACATTAATCTTTCATGAGAGATCCACATTCATGACCCAAACACCTCCCAGGGGGCCCAACTTCTCTAAATTGCCACATTGGGGATCAAATTTTACCATGAATTTTGGCAGGGACAAACCACATTCAGACAATAGCAAGTTGTATATGACAATCCCATGGCTAACATCATATTCACTGTTGAAAAATAAAAAATTCTTCCTGTGAGATCAATAATAAGACAAACATGCCTAATTTTGCCACTTCTATTCAATGTAATACTAGAAAACTTAGGGCAGTTAGGCAAGAAATAAAAGGCATTCAGATTGGAAAACAAGAAGTAAAAATGTTTCTTTTTCAGATAACAGAATTTTACATATAAAAATCTTGAGGACTCCATCAAAAAATCGTTAGAACTAATAATTAGTGCAGTAAATTTTGGAGATGCAAAATAAACATATAAATATTAGTTGCATTTCTATACATCAACAAAGAACTATCTGAAAAAGAAATTCAACAGTTCTGTTTGCAATAGTATGAAAACCATAAAATACTTAGAAATAAATTTAACCAAAAAAATAAAGGTCTGCACACTGAGCACCATCAAACATTGATAAGAAACACTGAAGCCACAAGTAAATGGAAAGCTATCCCATGTGCCTAAGAACGTCTGACAAGTTTTCAAACTTGCCACAATGTGCGTATGTTGGCAGTGCTGTACAAACAACTCAGCATGATTTCATAAACTTGGTATATCAGCATCTCACGGTTGTGTTTGTGTTGACATGCGATGGTTCCTTGCTGGGTGCCATTCATTATTGTATGTTTTTGGGTGTTGTTGTGAGAATGTCAAAGCTAATGAATTAGAGCAATCAATAAACATTCGTAAATTTCTTATTAAACTCGGCGAGAGTGGAAGTGAAAACCAGGACATCTTAGTCCAAGTTCTGGAGGATAATTCCAGGAAGAAAGTGACAGTGTATGAATTGATTGAGTGCTTTTCTGAGGGAAGAGAAAGAGTCACTGTTGAGGAGAGATTAGGGTGGCAAGTCACAAGCAGAACTGATGAAAATAGAGCAACAATTTTTTGAATTGAATATCAAAATAGTCAGCTGTGAGAAGCACAGCAGACCAAGTAAACTTCGAGAATTAGGAAAATTTTACTGAAACTCTTGGCATGAGATGAATGTAAAAATGGTCCTGAAGGAGCTCACCAATGAACACTGATGGTGAAGAAGTTATATGAATAACTGTATTTGAACACCCTCTCTACTCACTTTATCTGCCCCCTAATAACTTTTTTCTTTACACAAAGATGAAGGAGATATTGAAAGGAAGACATTTTGATGATATTCAGGACATCAAGGGTAACATGATAGCTTTGATGACCATTCCAGAAAAAAGAGTTCCAACACTGCTTTCAAGAGTGCACTAGGTGCTGAGGCTGGTGCATATCTTCCCAACAGGAGTACTTTGAAGGAGACTGTAAGATAGTCAACAATGAAGAATGTAGCACTTTTTCTAGGATGAGTTCAGGAATTTAATTGTCAGACCTGTATAATAGAAGAATTCATATTGTTACAATGTTTATACCCCTCAGTGTGATTTAGAGATTTAATGTGATTCCTATCAAACTCTGAGGGCCAAGTTTCACAAAATTAAAAAACAAAAATTCTAAAATCCAGATGTAACCACAAAACTCCCCAAATAGCTAAAATAATCTAAAATAAGAAAAAAATATTTGGAGACATCACACTGCCTGATTTCAAAATACGCTGCAAAAGTATTATAAATCAAAACAAGATGAGACTGAGATAAAAGCAGTCATACAGACCCACACAAGAGAATAGAGAGTCCAGAAATAAACCCCCACGTTAATGGTCAACTACAGTGCCAGGAGCACACAATAGGGATAAAAAAGCGCTTTTCAACTGATGGTATTGGAAAAACTGGTTATCCACACGCAGAACAGTGAAACTGAAACTATTTCACATCATATACAAAAATCTACTCAAAGCGAATTAAAGACTTAGAGGTAAGACCTGAAACTGTATAACTACTCGAAGAAACAGTGAAAAGCTACATGGGTCTGTGCAATGATCTTTTGGATATGACTACAAAAGCACAGACAGCAAAAGCAAAATATACAAATGACATTGGATCAAACTGAAAAGATTCTGTACAGCAAGTGAAAAAATCAACTGAACAAAGAGAAAACATTTGTAACCCTGTATTTACCTGGTAAAGAACTAACATCTAAATTATAAAGGAATTCAAACAACTCAATAGTTAGAAAACAAATAACCCATTTAAAAATGGGTGAAGACTTGAGTAGACATTTCTTTTAATAAGACATACAAAAGGCCAATGGGTATATAAAATGTTCCTCAAAATCACTAAGCATTTGTTTAATGTACCATCTCTCCCACCAAGCCTTGGACTTTCATGGTTTCAAACGATAACTATTGGTTTAAGGGAAGAGTTGATTAGGGTAGGAGGATGATAAGGTAACATATGTCCCTCCTGTATATTTTATATTATTATTCTTTGATTTTCCAAGATACTATACTGATTATTACTCTATCAGTTAAAATTGTTATTTTGTATTTCTCTTTTACATGTCAAAGTGCATTGCTAATTTATACACATCAAACTGCTGTAATCTGCTTATCCACTTATAGTGTCAATAAGATTTCATTTCTGGCCTTCCAAATAGAAAGCACAGGGTCATTAATTGGTTGGATAAAACGGCAGCTCTAATACCTCAGGTATTTGGTCAATCTCTTTTCATTTCACTAAAGGTCAGGAATATGTACACACATGCAAATGTGTTTTTCACAGTGGGAAAATACATAGGCTAGAGTGATGCAATGGTTAGAAATGTTGAATAGTGGCAGACTAATAGCAAGTTACTAGTAAATATTTTTAAAAACCTTTCAATGATAGCCATATGAGTAAGGTTTAGGGCAGTGATTAATGTCCTTAAAATCTATTTTATCATCTTTAATGTAATTGCTTATAGTACAAATGATAATTTTACAGAAAAAAGCTATTTGCATTTTAAATATCTGTGGACATAAGGAAAATTCAATTTTTGTTTTCATTTCTTCTAATTTGATTTACTTAGTTGACTTCTTTGTTGCCATACAATCTTGATGTTTACCTGAAACTAATCAGTAATAACCTGACTGTACATTTGTAGCTGAGAAACAACTGTAGTGGGAAGGGATTATTGATTCTTCATTGTCATGTTGCTTTAAAAATGTTATTTATTAATGTGCAAATGTCTAAAAGTGCAATGCTATATGTTTTTTTCTTTGGGGATGTAGTGCTGAATATTTCAACATATTAATTCTCGTCTTTTATAACAGATGGTTCAGCATCTTGACTCCTGTAATGACCAAACCTCACATTTGTGAGACTGTGAACCTTGTTGCCTCTTCATTCAGCCCTTCTGCTGTGTTGACCCAAGTATATAGTGATATGCAGAATGCAAGGAACAGAAACAAAAATCCTTTCTTCACCCTTGAAGGCAACCAGAAGCATGATATTTGATAACTCTTTTATTACCTGAACTTCTAGCATAGTTGCTAGTCCTCAAAAACTCAACCAGGCCTTTGAAAACCCTTATCTCTAGAATTAAACTTATTAACTGCTAGTAACAGAAAGTTTAACAGACTTTTTCCTTTGCAGTGAACTGAGGTCTGGCATTTAGAGGCAGTTGTAGCTCTTTTCCCAGAAACTAAGCACAGAACTAAAAAAAAAAACCCCAAAAACAAAAAAACAAAAAACTTAGATACAGTTCTAGGTAATTATTTGTATTGTTGTACTTTTAAATTTTAGATAAAATTTTTATAAGTCTCTGAAAGTTAATGCAGGTATCTTTTTCTAGGCTGCTATAATGAAAGACCATAAACCGGGTGGTTTAAAATCAACAGAAACTTGTTTGTCACAGTTCTGGAGGCTGGAAAATCTAAGATCGGGGCACCAAGAGATTTGTGTCTGGTGAAGACTTATTTCCTGGGTTATAGCTGGCTGTAATCTCTGTAATAAGAACACTTATCCTATTTATAGGGGCTCTGCCCTCATGGCAAAATCTTCTTTCAAAGGTCCCTTTCAAACACAATCTCATTGGGATTAGATCTCAATCTACATTGGGTGAGACACAGATATCAAATCAACAGCAAAAGGCAAAAGTATTTTTTGGATAATTTAACAGTTCGATTCATTTCTCTTTATTCTTTCATGCCTATTCTATTCATCACAGACTCACAAATGCTCATCCACCAAAGATCTTCGTATTTCCAAGTCACTAAACTATATTTACACATAAGTGCTCTGCGCTCTACCAAAACTGCCTGCCAAAGACTCATATTGCTAAATCAATTATTTCTGTTATATTTTCATCCTAGTTGATCTCTCAGCAGCAATCAGCATAGCTATCAGCACCAGACCTTTTTCTGGTTTCCTCTGTATTGCACCATCCTGATTTTCCTACTACCCTTCTGGTTTCTTACTCCCAATTTCTTTTGCTCATCCTGTACCTAATGTAAAAAATGTACAGTTCTTCCAGGTATTCCCAGGTTCATGTATACTTTGCTGATAAAATCCCATTCTTTACATTAATGACTCTTATGTTTGTAACTCCAGTCCAAATCTTTCACCTGGTTCCCAAACTAACTCTGATGGTCTGTTTCACATTGTCACAGCCCTATGTTTTAGCTGTTTTAAATTTAACAAATCTGCTATGGTCTGAATATTTATCTCTGTCTCCTCCAAATTCATAAATTAAAACCAAATCCCTAATGTGGTGATATTAAGAAATGAGCTCTTGAGATGATTACACCATAAGAGCTAATCTCTCATGGATGGGATTGGTGACCTTATCAAAGAAGTCTAAGGAGGCTTATTCTTCTCTTGTACCATGTGAAGACACAGATGACAGGCATTGTCTTTAAAGCCAAGAGTAAGCCCTTACCAGACACGAAATTTGCTGATACATTGATCTCATATTTCTCAGACTTCAAAACTGTAAGCAATACATTTCTGTCATTTAAAAATTATCTAGTCTAAGCACTAAGAAAATATTCAAAACTCTTGATTACTCCTCCACACCTTCAACCCAACACCTATGCTGTCTCTCACTTTCCCTATCATCAGGATTTACTACATGCCAGGCATGGTGGTAAAATGTTGTCAAAGTCTTAGGATATAACAATTCATAGTATGGACATTATCCTTGCCCTCCAGAAATCTGTATTCTTAAAGGGGATACAGAAAAAAAGCAAAACACACACAAGAAAAATTGTTACAATTTTAAATAATTTCATGAATAAACAATCAGGAAGCAGAGGGTATAGCTAACTTCAATTGAGTATTATTTTAAAAATGGGGAAATCTTCTTTATTCCTAATTTCATTTTTGTTTTTCCGGATTTTTGCTATGAGTGCAACAACTGGCCTCTTTCCACCCTACCTAATTTTTTTCTAAGGAGTAATGGTTGAATTTAGTCAAAACATGCAAAGGTCAGTTCCTCCCTTTTTATCTTCTTTGGGAAATGCACTTAGCTGTGCTGAACTAGTGCTTATGCTGTAAGCATTAGAAGCCAGTGATTTAACCTGTTGCTCTCATCCCCCATGGGATACCAGGTGATTTAACCTGTTTCTCTCCTCTCCCTTGAGATGCTAGGTTGCTCACAATAGCTCACATCATTCCCATCAATGTTTAATGGAAGCCTCTTGCTCTTTCAGATGACAACTGCTCTTTCCGGTATTCGGGAAGGCTTTCAGATTGGCGACCATGACCTCAAAGACCTCACCAAAAGATCAGGAGCTGGCAAACATGGCCCATGGCTTAAATTTGGCTCACAGCCTGTTTTTGTTTATAAAGGTTGTATAAAAAAGACAAATATGCAACAGAGACCCCAGATAGCTTGCAAAGCCTAAAACATTTACTGTACAAATAGTCCTTTATAAAAAAATGTTTGCTCATTTCAGATGTAGATAATTGTGCCAGGCATCTTGAGAAAGAAACTGGCAAAAAAAAAAAAAATTGGAATAATAAAATTTATAGGGACAAATTAAGCTTCTGGTAAATCAAGACAGGTGACTTCAAACATTGGTAGTATTTTAGTAAGTAGAGACCATGCTGATTTTTGACTTCAGCAGTTTTCAGAGACTATATTAGTTAATGTGGCCAGCATTTACAGAAATGCAGCTACCTTTCAGCTCTTGAGATGTGATTAAACAAATCTTTGATTACATGAGATTTGTTATGTTGTTTTAAGGATCACAGTAGTTTATAGTAGTTTTATTGTTTGTGGGTTTTTTTTTTTTTTTTTTTACATGGGGAAATAGTTATTTACATAAGGAAAGATATCTCAGCTAAGGAGTCAGGTTCAAAAATGCCTGTAGGTAAAAAAGTATATTAACCAAGTGCCACAAGGGCATATCTTATCTTTAGTAAAAGTGTGGACCTGGGGAAAGCTATAGGCTACGGATGGGTAATGTCTGGAGGCTGAAGAGACCTTAGCAGAAGTGTGGTATCACCTGGCTTTGACAAATAGAAATTGAGCCCATGCTGGTCACACTACTCTCAGCAAGGGGGCAGGCTGTTTTCAGATAGGGCTCTTTAGGGCATGAGCCGCGGCAGTTTGACATATACACAGACTCCAGTTGCACACAGACAGTGCCATGGGGGCTTAGATAAGCAGGTACATCTAAGGCAAAGATTCAACTATGAGAAAAAAAGAGCCTTTCCAGATAAACCTCTATGACATTAACATCCTAAACAGTTTTTGTCATTCTTATTATGTTTCTTAACCAGCTCTACAGGCAGAGACTTTAAACTAAAGAGCATCTGAATCCATCACGTGAGAATCTACATTTAAATGTTAGTTCCATAGCCGAGCATTGTGATGGGTCCCCCCCAGGTACTTGGGAGGCTGTAGCAAGAGAATCGCTTCAAGAGTTTGAGGTCACAGAGAGCTGTGATACCATGGCACTCTACCAAGGGTGACATAGTGAAACCCTGACTCCAAAAAAAAAAAAAAAAAAGTTGCAGGCCTAGATAGATGCTGGAGATTTGTTGTGTTAAATTTTGTTGTGTTTTCTTTTTTTTTGTGGCTTCTTGCCTCTGTCTTCATATCTGTGAAGAGATTGACCTTGAATTCATGTTTTTTTTTTCCAAATTTCAAGATACATGCATTCTCATGTTGGCTTTAGATTTGTTGAGTAGAGAGAAAACTTCTACAGGTGCCAGATTATATTGGCTTAAGCAGTTTCACTGAGTGGGAATAGCCCAGAAGCTTTGGAGTTAAGATGTTTGCTCCTAGGAGAGTTATAGGTTACATTATAAACAGAACTCCTACTCAATTTAGGAGTGTGGTAGGTACTCTAAAGAAGTCCATAAATGAGAAATGGAAATGAAGATGCCTAGAATACAGTGGATGAGAAAGAATGGTGCCCCAGATAAGATCTGGTGACTATGGCTACTGGTCATTGCAAATGTCTAAATTTCATACAAATGTAGAAATCGTATCTTAATTCCTACCCCCTACAATACACAAATACACACATTAGAAGAGGGAATTTAATAGATATATGTATTCTCAGTTGTATTATAAGACATAGTGCCAAAATTAGCCTTTTTTAGTGACTTCTCTCATTTGAGTTTAAATTCTCAGATCATGGGTTCAGGAAAACTGCTGGTGAGGTTGAAACCAAGATATACTTCTCTCTCTCAACTAATCTCTGTAGATTGGTTTACATTTTTTTTTTCTTTTTGAGACAGATTCTCACTTTCTCACCCTCGGTAGAGTGCCATGGCAACATCACACTGCTCACAGCAACCTCCAGCTCTTGGGCTTAGGTGATTCTCTTGCCTCAGCCTCCTGAGTAGCTGGGACTATAGGCGCTTGCCACAACGCCTAGCCATTTCTTTGTTACGGTTTGGCCGGGACCAGGTTTGAACCTGTCACCCTTGGTATATGGGGCCAAAGCCCTACTCACTGAGCCACAGGTTTTTTTGTATCTTCTTAATCTGCCTTCAGATCTGTGAAGAGATTGACCTTGAATTCATGAGATTTTTCCAAATCTCGGGATGCATGTATTCTCTGACTTTAGATTTGTTAACTACATATAGCAACCTTGTGGTTAGAGAATAACATTCCTGGGGTCCTAAAACCTGGGGAGCAACTTGTTTTTTTCTATTTAGTGGCTGTAGAATTACATTAACTTTCAAATAGTTTAAATTGTAGGCTCAAGAGAATGTTGGTTCAGAACTATTTTGACTTCTGAGGTCTTCCTCTGACAAAGGTTCTTTGCTTGGACAAACTTTAGTCAGTATCTCGAAACTTCTCCTAGGCCCATCAGTGCACTTGCTTTTAAAATTTGGTATTAACAAGGAACTCTACTAAGTCGGATTAGCATGAGCCTCCCACCCTTGATATTTATTACCCTCTATCAATCTCTTATCAAGTTCTTAATTCTTCACCATCCCCCAGATGATGTCTGATCACTCTAGCCTGTCTTGGGCAAGAATCCTTTTAGGTCAACTTACTTAAAATCCCCCCATCCATGATGTTTTTATCTTAGTAATTTTGCATTCACTAATTCTCTAGCCTATTCCATGGCTATAAATTCTCACCCACCAATGTTGTATTTGTGGAGTTGAGCCCAATCTCTCTCTCCCACTGGAAAATCCCATTTCTGTGGTCCCCACACCCATCACAATGGTTCTGAATAAAGCCTTCCCTACCATGTTTTAATGTCATTGAATAATTTTTTCTTTAGTACCTTTGTTTGAATGAAGCTCAGCTCCTGTGGGTATTTACCTTTGCTTGGCCTTTCTTTCTGTTGGAAACTGAATAGAAAAAGAAATTGGGAAGCATTACTTTTAGATTTTAGTTTTTTTAAACTATAGACACAAAGACAATAGAATTTAAAACAGAGAAGTTCTGTTTATTTTTTGTTTTCAGGTAACAGGCAATGCCGCCAAACTAGGACCTCTTGGTTAATTTTAATCTCCCCCTGGAGAGAAAAGCAGATTATGTGAATCAGGGGTTTGTGAAACACCCTATTTTTGTAGGAACCCCTCACTTATCCAGTGGCCATATATTCTTGTAGGTTAGTTTTCCATTCCTTGCTCCTTTTTCCAGTTTTGACTCTTTTTCATACTAATCTTTTTGACCTTAAGATTTCTACTATTCCAGTGAGCCAGAATGAAGTAAAAGTATGTTTTATCCATATTTTATACTGTATGGGCATATCATGGTATTTTATCTATTATACTAACCAAACAAGAGCTTGTCCAAAATTCTCTATACTTTTAGCAGAGAAATATTTGGAAACATAATTCTGAGTATTTTGCCCCTCTTTAAAAAATTCTTTTAATGTTATCTCAGTACTCTTTAAATAAAACCCATACCTCTTAAGGAGCCCTCTGAGTCTCTGTCTTAATGAGTCTCTGACTACTCCAAGCTCAACCTTTATACATTTCCTGTAACAGTCAAGTCCTGGCCACACTGGCCTTCTTTTAATTATCTGAGCTCTTGCTAGTTCCTTGTGGTAATATAGGTCTGGGCTTACATGGAATTTTCCAGAGTCTTCCCTGAGCACCGTATCCATATGCTCCCTCACTGTGTGTTTGCTTCATAGCACTTCTGTACTTCGTAATTATATGCTTAGCTTGCTTTTAATTTCTTGACGTTAATCTCTTCCACCTGATTGCAAGTTTCATGAGGGTAGCACCATGTCATTTTTATTCTTAATAATTATCACTCTACATATGACTTAGCACATAGAAACACTCAATAAATTTTGTTGGATGAATGAATAAAGATGTAGAAAAGTGGAGACTTCTGATTACAAGCAATTTTCTTCAAGATTCAAAGCAAAATGCAGGAAACAATCTAGGCATTTAGTACCTTTGGGTTCAATTTTTTTCTAAAGAGTGTTGAGTGATCTTTTAGTTGTCTAAAAAAATAATAATTACCAAAAGTATCCATTTGATTTGTTTTGCACTGCTGAGTGATATGCAAAATGAATCGAACCCCAAAGAAGTGTCTAAACCCAAAAGAAGCAGTAAATGATGATAATGCCTTGACATTGAGGAATATATAAAGAAAGATTTTAATACAGAGTTCTTTCTGCTATGCTCTTCCTCAAGTATGTGTCCTAATGCTGCGACGATCCTTCTTTTGTCTTCCTCTCTAGTTCTTTTTATGATAACACATCCCTGTACTCTTGTCTGAGTACACGTTTCCCAAGGGCATAAAAATGCATTTAGATTCAACCCAGTTTTTACTTTCCAGAATGATTCCTAAAAAGGATGAAAAAGAAACATTTAAAAATAGTAGAATTACATGGAGTATATCTGACTGTGCTTAGCCATCGTCAGAGTTGGAGAAAAATGCTCTTTACAGAGAATTCTAACATTTGTGAGAAACCACTTAAATCTGAGCACGGGTTAGTGCATATTTTCAAAGGGAATCTATTTCCAGTCAGAATAGAGACTTTTTTTTCTGACAATGTGCAATTACCTTCCACTTATCCAACTGCCATTTTCAACTGCTATCATGCCGCCCAATCCCAAAAGCATTTAAATCAATTTCAAACCTCTCACAGTTTTCCATGATTTAATTAAACAAAACAGCCGAGTTGTATCAGAAAGTTACTTTTCTCTAAAATTTCAACACGTTAGTAATATTAGCATTTCCTTGGATACCTTTTCAGGAAACTTCTTGGGTACTAAATGAGCTGTCAGGTTTTTCTGTCATTTAGCGCCTCTGAATTGCACTTTTAAATTACCATGGAATCTCTGGCTGATGAAATATTGTCTTTCAAGAAAAAAAAAACACATTATTTTCATTATTTATTAAATTGCAATCAAGTCATGACTTTCCTTCTTTGATATGTTTAGTGTAGTGACCCTCAATTCTATGCCAACCACATTCCACCTCAGAGAATTGTGAAAAATATTCCTCACACCTTTTTAACAATTTTGTTTCAGAATATTACAGGAGTACAAATGTTTTGTTTACATGGATTACTCACACATTTTTAAAGTTAACATCTTAAAATAAAATCATTACATTATTTTTTAAAATGTCTCCAGCGGAATCTTTCATAGTGGTTTGATATTGCCCCATTTTCTATGTAAAAATAAACTAATTAGCTGTTATTATATTATCAGTTACCTCATTTCTTCTAATCCTTCACCTGTATTTTCAGTCCACTTTTCTTAGTATTTGTTCAAATACAAAAAGCATTTCATAGTCACTATTTATTCATCATCCTTTTTTACTTCTCTACAATGAAAGCAAAAAAAATCAATTTTAAAAATTATATCTAGATAGCTTATACAAATTCCAGTGTATATGTAAAATTTTATTTCTGGTAAACACAGGATTTAAATATTAAAAATCCTTCTAGATTAATCATTATATTGAATACTGACACATATTATTTAAAACAGTTACATGCTTTATACAACATTTATATAACTGATCAGAAATGCATGTCTTAATGAAATAGGAGTCTTATTTTTTCAAAAACATATCACATATTACTAAACAGAAGACAGCATCAATTCTTATGCTATTTTCATCTTTCTACATGTAAACATTGACAAATTTTGGTTACATTTAAATAAATGGACATGGAAATAGTTTTCAATAAGAATCTTACTTAATTCCTGGAATTCTTTTTATTATAACCACATCACTGTGCTCTATCATTAAAAAGTTTTAAAATCAGTTAACAATTTGGTCAGGTCTTACTTCTTTTCTTTTTCTTTTTTCTTTAAGAATACAAATTGAATTTGTAGAAGATATATAATAAGACATATCAAATGACTTAATTATACCTGTTCCATTTTCACTTAGAGGAAACCGTTTTTTTTTTTTTTTGAGACAGAGTCTCATGTCACCCTCAGTAGAGTGCTGTGGCATCACAGCTCACAGCAACCTCAAACTCTTGGGCTTAAGCAATTCTCTTGCCTCAGCCTCCCAAGTAGCTGGGACTACAAGCACCTGCCACACAGCCAGCTATTTGTGTGTTGTTGTCATTATTGTTTGGCGGGCCTGGGCTTGATTTGAACCTGTCAGCCCCGGTGTATGTGGCCAGTACCCTAAACACTAAGCTACAGGCACCAAGCCTAGAGTAAACTTTTAAACCTGATACATTCAGAAAACATAAATGAAGAATAGACCTACTAGTGATCCAGCTATCCTACTACTTGGTATTTACCCAATGGAAAAGAAGTCATTTTATCAAAAAGACACCTGCATTTGAATCTTTATTGCAGCATAATTCACAGTTGCAAAGATGTAGAATCAACTGAAGTTCCCATCAAGGTGTGAGTGATTAACAAAATGTATATATACACACCATGGAGTACTACTCAGCCATAAAAATAAATGAATTAATGTCTTTTGCAGTAATTTGGATGAAATTGGAGACTATTATCCTATGTAAAGTATCTCAAGAATGGGCAAAAACCACTACATATACTCTCTAATAATTTGGAACTAATTGATGAGCCTACACATTTACAGAAAGAAGTAAAAAATGGAAATCAAGAAGGAGGAAAGGAGGGGGGGGCAAGGGTAAAACTTTAACAGGTACAATAAAAACCACTAGGGTGATGGTCAGACTTATAGCCCTGACTATGGCACTGTAAAAGCTATCCATGCAACAAGACATTTGTACTCCCTTAATATTTTGAAATAAAAAAACTTAAAGGAAATATTATTAATTTAAATATACCATGACCAACTGGAAAAGATTCTATTATATTACAACACAAATTAAATGCACTTTTGTAAAAACCTTGCGACTCTAGATTTAGCTTATTCAATTTTAGAAAATGTCTGTCTTGAAACCTAATTGGCAAAGCCAGCTCTTTTTGATTTCGCCAGTCAGCCAAATCAGGCTTACTTTCTGTCAGAAAATGTTTGGTTTTATTTTTCAATTCAATAAATATGTTAATATGTTTTACTGTGACAGCCACCTCACTTCTGAATTTGAAGACAGTTAAAGAATGGATCCTTGACGAGTTTGCTTCCCAAATGAAATAAGGCATGTCGTCTTCAATATTTCTTACTGATAATAATTTCTTTGCTAGAATGAAACTCAACATCAAGAGGTGTTTTTTGACAATAGTAAAGAGATAGAGGAGATGAGGTCACTACATGAAAATATTTAATTAGCTTCACGACTTTTTAATATGGTAGAACAGAACACTCTAATGCCATGCTTTGCAAAGGACTGGGGAGACGCAAGATACTATGCAGATTTATGGTATGTTCATTAAACATCTTAAGTATTGACACTAATATTTCAATTACTGGGTGGTTTTTTTTTTTTTTTGTACTTAAAGGACTTACACTCAAGTGCAAAGTGTTATAAAATCTGTGAAAGGGAAATCTAGAACAGGGTGGTAGCAGTGGAGTGCTAGTAAATGTTTAACTAATGTTAACTAATTGACTTATTGAATAAAATAGTATGCCTGTATAAATATGCATGAGTTTATTACCAATTTTACTGATACAAAGGATGTATGGCACACAACTTGTCAATAAAACTAAAATACACAATATTCCTTTCTATACAGGCAATTGATTCTTACAGGACATGTTTGCTGATGTTTTGCCAACTCCTGTATCCATAGCCAATTCTCAGTTGCAATTGATGATGTGTGTCGTCCTGACATGAATGTTGATTGATAATTTGTTTATAATAACCAGAAAGATGAATGTGAAACAACAAAGACATAAGTTGGAATTGACTCTTTTGTCAATGACATGAATGATTTCTTTGCTGAAACAGATAATGGTTTTCAAATCCTAGAAGAATATTTGCTCATATCTTTCTACTATGCACAATGGGATGAACACTTTTAAATTTAATGTGGATTATTACCATCTTCTCCTTCACTTTCATCAACAAACAATAAACCAAGCCCCCCCACCCATGGTAGTATTTGTTTATTTTCTCAGATATTTAAGCTATCAAGGTAATGTCACTATATGTGTGCAGAGTTGGGAAGGGATATGCAGTAGAAAACTACCATGGACTATTTCCTACAAACAGATATAAGAGGTGTAAGTAATTTCACAAAGATAGATAACACTAAAAATGTGAAATCATGGGGACTTAATCAGTTTTGAGTATTTGTAATCTTTGATTTTTAATGGTTACCAATTTATTTAATGGTAAGTACATGTAATTTTTATTAATGATTGTGTATAACAACTGACTTGCAAAATTCTGAAAACGCAACTGGTTTTCCTTAGCCAGCATGAACCAGTCTACTAGGTGGAATGCTAAGAGAAAGAGCATGATTTCTTTAAAGTAGAAGATCAGACTAACTTAGTTCTATTTATTTTTATTTTTATTTTTTTTGCAGTTTTGGCCGAGGCCAGGCTTAAACCCACCACTCCTAGTATATGGGGCTGGTACCCTACTCCTTTCCTTGAGCCGTAGGTGCCACCAGATTCCTTAGTTCTTTAGTTATTTTCCAGATCCCTCAATTAATAATTTACTCATACTCTTCCATAGAGTCTTCTAGATGGTAGTTCCTTTCTTTCTTTTTTCTTTTTTTCTGCAGTGCTTTTTCATTGACGTTGGAAATAAAATTTTCCTTTATTCAAGGTAGGAAAAACCCAGATTTAATCATTACCAACACAGGTATAGTAGATTAAGTTGATTGCTTCAATTCTTCATGATATTATAGTGGTATTATATACAACTACACCCTTGCCAAGTGCTCATTGAGGGTGGCGATTACTCTCCTACATTTAGACATATCTATTTGTGTGGGATATGGAGCTATGCCACCCTGATCTCCCTTGCTCCACCTTCTGGGAGTGTCGTCAATCAGGTTACTTCTGGTAATGATCCACACAAGGTGTCGTTGCCTATGTAGAGGTCCCTCGCCAAATTCTGTCCTTCTAACAATGGCCCACAACCAAAGACTTATTGAGGTAGAGATACAAGGACCCAGACATTTTGCTAAAATACAGAACAAATTTGGTTGAATTTTTTTCAACTCTGTGTCTCTCTAAGAGTTTGGATAACCTACTGACCTGCCTCATAGTTCAACTTCTCCCACTGCCAATCCTGCTTACTCCTCTTTTCTTTAATAGATATTGACCTCAAGGGCATTTCCTGATGAATAACCTTAACAATAAACTGCTTCCTGGAAAATGGAAACTACAGCTATTGATGCCAGGAGTGGTTTGCAAAAACAGGGTCAGCAAACTAGGTTACTCACCACCCAGCTGACAAGGACGTTTCTATCACTAATACTAAAACTAAAAAGTGATGATTAGAGGTTGAGAGTGATTAGCTGACAATTGTAAGGCAAGCACAAAAGGCAGAGATTTTCCTTGGCTGCACAAAAACAGACCCTTATTTCCTTCATTGGGAGGACAGAGAGAGAGAGAGAGACTTAAGACCAGCACATGCCTGACAGACTATCTTAGCTTTGAAGAAGGTAAAATGCCTAAGTAAGCAAGGTCAGATATGTCAAGCTCAGGGTCTCTTTAGGAAAGAATAAAACCATGACAGTGGGATGGGGAAATCTCAAATAATGTTCTAAAAAAATTTTTTTTTGAATTGTCAAATTTTTTAAAACTCAAGTCAATACATGTTCCCCTATAGGTCTTCTTTCAGTTCTTGGCCACTAAACCTACATGTGGGGTTAAGTTATAGTACAACTCAGCTGTGGACACAGAACTCATGACTTCATATACAAAAAGAAAGTTTATACTGCACGGAAGCACAAGCTGTGGCTGGCACGAACCTGCAGAAGCCAGTTGGAATAATGGGGAAGAAGACATTGGTATATATGTTAAAAACTCAAAAACCAACAGTAAAATCCAAACAATCAAATTAAAGAATGGACAAGAGCATAACCAGACATGTAGTTACTACATGATCTATCAGTTTTATTCCTGGGTTTTATGCAAGAGAAGTCAAAACTTATATTTTTAGGAAACCTATGCATGAATGTATTTAGTAGCTTAGGTTGTAATGACTTGAACACTGGACTCAGTGAAGCTGCTTCTCAACAGAGGGTAGTTAAACAACTATGATGCACCTATATAATACTCAACAACAACAAAAAAAAAGCAAGAAAAAGAAAAAATAATGAAAAAACGATTGATATATGGATAAGATAACCAGATGTTCCACTTTTGGCAGGACAGTCCCAATTTTTAACAATTTGTCCCATGTCCCACTGCATTTTTAAAAAGTCCTAATTTTTGGAAAGAATGTACAACAAGCTAGGGAACTGCAGGAGAACAGAAAGGGAATATATGATTTTCGGCTGCCATGTGGCTATTTCGCTAGGAGATGAGTTTTATATTATTTTTGTAAATTTTATAATGTTAAACTGTAATAATAACAAATAATTGTTGAGAAGTGATTATCAAGAACTGTTTATCAAAGTTTGCATTATTGTCAGCCTCCCTCCCCCCAATGGTGTCCCGCTTTACCAATGTTAAAATCTGATCACCTTACATATGGATACACAT
>CAUYQV010030171.1:0-16883 GCA_963574575.1 Galagoides demidoff | reverse complement strand
GTGTAAGCATAACTTTTATATATACTGGGAAACCACAAAAATTGTGTGACTCACTGCATTTCAATATGTGCTTTATCGTGGTGGTCTGAAATGGGACCTGATATGCCTGCAAGATGTGCCTGTATTTTAAAACATGTACCTGAGGAATAGCATAAATGAGTATGGAAACAGGAGTTATCAAAAGGGCTGAAGGTTGAGAAAACCTTCTAACTGTTCTAAATTTCCCTGTCTTCATTAGTTTATATAACGTTTGGTATTTCCAGTCACAAAAGTGAAGCATAAAAAAAAAAAAGAGAAGAATAATAAACATTAGGCCCCTTTCATCCCCATAACTGTGGTCTTTGTGCTTCCCCTATCTTTTTCCTGTGCCCCATCAGTTATTCACAGTGGATAAGCAGTGAGTGTGGCCAAATCTACATTGGTTAATGTTTTGCAGCCCCCCTTCCCTCAGTGATTGGTTCAGGGAGGGCACATGACTCCTGATGGGGCAGAGTACTCCCCAGGAGTTTCCAGAGTGAAGTTGACAGGGGCGAGTCTTTTTCTTGAGAATTGTGGCCTTACTAGGAGTTACAGTCCTAGTGGCTCCTACAGTCCTGGTCTCTGCTGTCGGAGTGAGTCAACAGGATGTTTGAGCATCCACTAAGGCTCCAATAAACAGAGAAATTCAGTGATAAGAGATAGAAAGAAAACAAAAGCAAGACCAAAAGCAGAGACTGTTTCCTAATCCCCAGATCTTACCATTCTTAGGGCTATCTTTACTCATTTTCTTCTCAAAGCTGACTTTGTTAATCCTCTCACTTACACGGAGTGTCCTACTGTAAATGAATAAGAATTTTAAGTTATTTTCTACTTTTCCTTTCAATAATTTGAGGCTTTTATCATCTAGTTTTTTCTGTCATTAAATCTACAGTATAACAAAAAATATATGATGCTCTGGATTTACAAAATCTCATAAGCATGGGAAACTAGAGGAGGGTTCCCATGGGGACAGACTGGCTCCGGACTGATGGGGTTTCAGAAAGGGTGATGGGTACATCAGGGTTTATTACACTATCTTGTTTGGCTTTTGTGTTCTTCATAATCTCAAGGTTCAATTCTCAAATACACAGCAATAAAAATTTAAAAAACACAGACTCAGTTGTGACACTGAGACTCATCCCCGACAAGGACGAATGTGACAGAAGAGCAATTCCTGAAAGGTGGTGAAGGAGAAACACTTGGGGCTTGGAGGAGAAGACAGGAGAGAAGATGAAAACATCAAGAGCTCAGCTGAGGACATGGCTCCCTGGCTGGGTTGGAATCTGGAAGGGCTGGAGAGAAGTAATACTGATGCTCACGGAACAGTGCTGGGAGGAGGTTGTCAGGGATCATATCCCAAAAGATTCATAAGGACTTCACTTTCTTGGACTCCCAAAGAAGTTTTTTCCAGGTCAGAAGGTTTTTGTGCTTTTCCGTTTTTCCTTTTAAATTCATCACCCCTGGAGCTGTGGAGTAATATGGCTGTGGGAGGTATCTCTTCATCATTCATTCATTCATTTGCCCATTCATTCATTCAAGACAACTTATCTGATTTCAGAAAGAGAAAAACCTTGCTAATGCGGTTCCTGGCAAATAGGTGGTGTTCCATAAATATTTGTTGAATTAATGAATGGATGAAAGGGAATGCTATAAAGAAACACCTTTAATTATGGAACCCTTTTGACATTGCCTCAATATTCAATCTGCTACATTTAGAACCTGCCAGAGTCTCTGCTACAAATTCTATTTTGAAGGCCGCAACAACTTGGCCAGGAAAACATTACCGCTGAAATTTTGCATAGACATCCACAGCTTGAAATTTGTTCTAAGTGACAGAGTTTGAAACCCCTAAATCAAGTTTTCTGGCTTTGAGTGACAAGGATGTCAAAAAGATGGAAATTAATCTTTCAAAATATGGTTTTTGCTTGTTGAACTGAAAACCTTTTATTTTTTTGCTGGGTAGAGGAGCTCTTTCTGTGTGATGAATTTGTGATGTAGATGTGTCTTAGTAATTTTAAGAGCAGTTAAATCTAAGAAGATTTATGAAACCTTTTTGTGTTTAATTGATAAGAATATAAGGTGACTATTATATATGCTTTCTCATATTAGGTTACAGACTGCCTTATGGTCATCAAAGCCTCTGTTTAAATCATTTAATCATTTTTTTTTCCATTTAAATCTTATCTATCTATTCAGGAGTGAATAACAGAAGATACTATGTGCTACACAAAAGAATGAGAAGGCATAGCTTATACATTTAAAGAATTAATAAGCTAATAGGAGAAAGAAACTATGTAATTTTTGGCTCCCTTATAGGCAAGTCAATTGCTTTAAAAAATAAACAAGGAAATCATCATAAATTATGTGCAGCCCCTGGCAGACATCATGCTGCCCCAGCACATTCTTCTCACCAAGCTGCATCCCTGCAAGGCAATACACAACAGTAATTCTTCACCCCACTGCTTCTATTTGTTCACAAACGTGTGAAGGTAAACATAACTAGAGCTAAGAAAAATTGAGAAACCAGTGACATTTGTATCACCTGGGTATCCCATACATGTCTGGTCATCAGAAGACACTGTTCCTTTTTAAAACAATAAAAATAAACACAATTCTATCTTTATACTAGTTTTAGATTTGTAAGATTACTAAGACAGTGTGGTATGTTTGTACAATTAATGAACCAATATTGATCATTATTCCTAACTGAAGTGCATACTTTATTCAGATTTTCTTAGTTCTGGGATTGTTTCTTTTTGTTCAAATAAGATAGTTCTGAAATTGAGAGACCATAAGTGAGAATAGTATGGGATAATAAATGAATAAAGGTCGACTACTGTGTAACTAGAATCCAGAGATCAAAAATGTTCATAATGCCACTGTGGGTTGTATCAGTCTCTTGACTCCTGCTCCTGGCTCCAGTTTGAGATGTCAGTTGACTCTTTTGGAGCTTTGGCTGGAAGTAATCAAAGAGCTCACTGGGACAGTTTTCCTGAAACAGAAAAGCAATTTGTCCTCAAACTCGAATTCAAGTCTAACCCTAAGAGAAAAAGAAAGAATATTTTAAAATGATTTTACTGACTAATCTCACTTCTAGCCAAAATATTATCTATCTATATCTATCTCTCTATCTACATAGATAGAGAGGTAGATATACAATCTATATCTATACATACATATCTATATCTATCTATATACATATATGTATATGTATATAGATCTATATGTATATAGATATAGATTGATGTGTATAGATATGTATAGATATAGATTATATATCTATCTATTCATCTCTCTCTATATAGATAGATAGATACATACATACATATAGATATATTCCCCTATATTCTTTTTGATTCCTTTCTTCAAGATCTTTCCCCCACTATGTGCTGACTTAGAAATGCGCTCAGATATCCAGTTTGGAGATTACAGGATCTGGGAGCTCCCTTCCAACACCAAAGGGATAAGAAATGTACCAAGAGAAAAAGCAAAAATTGCCTGTGGAACACTCCTTCCTCTCTGGATACCAACTCTGCCTTCACTATGGGAGTTCTGTTGACTGTCTTAGACGTCTATTAGCTAGAGATGGCTTTTTTCACCAATTGTGGAAGAATCTTGTGGAGATAATGTGTGGCTACCAGAGGACAACTGAATTGGGAAAAACTGAAGTGGAAGCATCAACTCCAACCTCCTGAGTCTGTCTTGAGTGCTGTGTGAGTAACCCCATACCCTCAGGTCCCTGATGAGATCTTGGTCTGCCCTTTGGATTTTGGTTTTCATTGACTTCAAGTTAGGAGACCTTGCTGTCAGTCCTGATCTCTGGACTCAGATATGGTTTGTTTCTACCCAATCTATTTTATTTTTGCCCTGCGACACTTTGGAACATTTATAGATTGTTGGATTATTTGTTCCTCTTACAGTTAAATCGTTCTTATATGATGCCCCCTTTTTGACTCTCATTTCGATATCTTCTGAATTATGCTTGACTTTGAAATGGAATTTCAGGTCAGACTAGATTCTATTGATAAAGGAGATTCTATTCGAAAATAAGGTGGAAAATGTCACAGTAAATAAAAAGACAACCTGCTAAAATGTGCAAAATGATTTGAGCAGACGCTTATGGAAGGTGCATGAATGGTGAAGAAGCATGTAAAGGTGCGCAGTGTCCTTAGTCATTAAAAAAACGCAAATAAAAGCCACAACGAGGTACTACTACCACCACTAGAACAGCTAAAACCAGAAGTCCAACAATTCCAAGCATAGCGAGGATAGGGAGCAATTTCTAGATACTCATCAAGAGAAATACAGACATATGTCTGCACAAATACTCACACCTGAACAGCCATAGTGGTTTTATTGATAATAGCTGAAAACTGGAAAAAATATTCAGCTGATGAATGGATAAATTACTCACGATTCACCTCTGCAATGAAATACTACTCAGCAATAAAACGCAATGAATTACTGATACGTGAAACAGCACTGTTTATTCTTAAATGTGTCACATTGAATGAAAGAAAGAAGGCATAACAGACTAAAGCCTCCCCTCAGCCCCAAGGATATAAGAAATGAACCAAGTATGAAAGTGAAAATAGCCTCCATGAAACGTGCCCTCCTCGCCAGACACTCACTGGTGTGGTCTGATTCCATTGAGGTGAAATTACAGGAAATAGAAAAATATAGTGACTAAAAACAGAGCCGTCTCCAGTGGTGAGGATTAGGGAGGAGATTGACTGTGAAAGTGTGTGAGGGGCCTCTTTGGGATGAGGGAATGTTCTATGGACTGCGGTAATGGCTACATACCTGATAACGATCATTTGTCAAATGCATGCTTTACATAGGCAAATTTATAGTTTTATGCTGTAAAGGGTTGATAGCTATTTTTCTCTAAATAATAGGAATTATGTAATACACCCTATCTCCACATTTTTCCTGACTTCCAGGAAGTTTATACCTAAATTTAACCCTCAGTCATAGTAATAGCTAACATCCTTTGGATTAATGATGAACTTTCTTTAGGTATAGTTGACATTATCTATTTATTTTTTAATGAATCTCCCATCTGCATGTCTTTTGTTAGAAACTGGCAAAGCATAAAGTAAGATCTATACCATACATACAGTTACATGTATAAGGAGATAGAAGCCTTCCAGAGGTTAACTATTGAGATGTTAGGACGAAATCACAGGCTTTCACAAAAAACCTGTGACTGATTCAATCTGCCTCTCTCTGCTGACAGATAGGTCTAAGGTAGAGCAAGCCAAGGTCATGATGAGGTTACAGATGGAAAGACCTCTCAAGAACTGGGTTCCAACAGACAATTGTTTATAAAGGAATGCCGACTGTGTATAATCTCGAAATCATAGCTCAATAAAGAACATCCTAACAGCAATGCTTTATGAGGCTAGGCATTTTAATTGTATAGGTTGTATTTTAACATGTTTTCATGGTGTCATTCTTTTAACTGTGCTGAGATGTAGCTCACTCATTCAGAAAGATGTTCTGGAGGAATGCTGTTGGCAAGACTTTGTTGACTGTGGAGACAGAATCTGCAGACACAGAATCGGCTCCATGTCTGTCAAGGAGAATCTACCCATCTCAGGTTCCTGCATGCAGAGACACCTGGAAGGATCTTTCTCTGGGAACCTGTTGAAGATACCCATGGAGTTTCTTGTGAATGACCTGAACGTCTGCTAGGAAAGGAGAAAACAATATATAGGCATGAGGATAGGAATTTACTACCAGCATTATGAAGGATATAATAGTCTCAGATCAGTTTCTCTTTCCTTCTCAGTGTGGAATGAGTGATGGTTCAGCCAGCATGATTAAAGGAAGGGCACCTGTTCTGGTCATGTGCAATATCCTCCCTCCCCCCCTCTGGGGTTCAAGGTTCTCCTTTTTCATCCAGCTCATCCCCGTCTGATGCAGTCTGGGATGAAATGATAACATCGTATAATTAGGATTCTCATTATGATTTTCTGATTATTCTCTATCTCTGTTTACATGATTGTGCAAAGCTTAAATATAGACACTATCCAGTGACTTTGCTTTGGCTGATAAGCTCTGTAACGTGCGAGCCATCCTTTTCCTTTGTTAACGTGGCTGCTGTGCCCTCTGTCTCTCTCTATTCTGAAGATTCCCTTCTGCTTCTTTGCCTGCCTTTTTGCAGTAATAGGAAGGGTTGTCATCTCTTCCTGGACTGAAGAGGACATCAGGTTTTAACCAGGGTCTGTCTCTCACATCGTTGCTGCCATTAGTTATTCCAGTGGCACCTGCAGGTCCCGCCATTCTACCCCAGAAGCAGTAAGTCAGGGGACATTTCACATCACCAATTTCTTCCCAGTGTCTTAGAGGCAAGTTGGGAGTAGCCATCACCAAAATGGGAGCAATTTTGTAGAGTCACTTAGGGCCTAAAACAAACGGAATTGAAAAATCAAATGGGGCCTGGAGGGCAGGCCATCCCAGCACTTTCTTCTGTCCAAGCTTAAGTTCATTCTTTGCCATGCTACTGATTTAGGTAGGGTGGGAGGTACCTCTTTGTCTTCTGGGCAAACTTATCATAACATGGAAGATATGGAGGAGACTCTTTCATTTCCATGACACATACTCAGATAGACCTTGCTGCAAGGCAGTGGTCCTTATATTTATGCCTAAAAATCATGCGAGTATTTTGTTAAAATGCAGATTTTTCTGTATTACCCTTATAAATTTGGATTCTTGGGTTGCAAGTGAAGCCAAGGAATCTGAGTTTTTACAACACCCCCTAGGAAATTCTAATGCAGATGGTCCTTTAACCTAACATTGAGAAATACTGATTAAAAGAAGAAGTGAGTCTAATATATTCAACGAATTTGATCATTTTGAAAGACCAGGGATCAGATAACGGGATTCCATTGTTTATGTGTGGGCTCATCAGTATTGGGTGATATTGATATCCTAGGTGTTGATAAAAAACAATAACAGAAACTAAAAGCAAAGCAAAGCAGATTATCTGGCTTCATCTAGACCTACTGGGAGAAAGACCCAGGAGTGTGCAGTGATAATAGTGGTTCTTGGGCATGTTGGAGTTTGAATGGCTTGGAAAGAAGGACCTTGTATTCAGCCAAATTCACCTCAACTCACCAGGAGTATCTGCTGAAAGCTGATTGCCTAGCAAAGCATCATAGTATGGGAGCCTATAGGGAAATTTGGTAACAAGCTGCAATGACGTAATTAAGTTTCAAATCTCATCTCTGCTCCTAAAATTCATCTCCACTGCAGTGGCAAAGAATTACCTGTGCATAAGGAAAGGGACCGCTGAGATGATGTTGAACTTGAGCTTTGGCTTGTGAGGCTTTTCTTCACTGTTTTGAGAAGCGTAAATTATGCCCAGTGTATTAACCTCAACAGTTACTCTTTTCATAAGAGCACAAAGCCAAGAATGCACTATTTTCTTCTCCCACTCCGATATCTTAATGGAATGAATGTGATATTATTTATCAACTGCAAGCTTGATAGAATACATGATATAAATCATCTCAAATGTTATGTGCCACCTGCCTGCCTGTTCTGAAATGCATGCCGTCTTAATTAATCTAATTAGTCGATGCACAGATCAGGAGCACATTTACAGCTTCTCTGTCATCATAAATAAACTAGTTTTGTTTTCATAGGCTAAACAATTCATTTTAAAGATGGATACTAGGAAGAATCCGGGAGAGCTGACCTCTATTACAGTAAAACACGGAATAACGATGACAGCGTTTTCTTTTTGTTCTGTGTGCCCTCCATTAACCTTCTATTAAAATCCTTCTTTGTGGGGGAGGTGGGGGGGGTTTGAGGTGGCACGTGGCAGAAGTGTCATGCCCTCCCACCTGGAGAGCGTACCTGCCATTTCCGTGAGAATAAGCTTACCCATTTTAAACCTCATGATTGAAAGACACATGGATTCTGGAGTACACACATGTGCACCAGATAGCTGCACACAGACCACAGAAGCTGTAAATTCAGAAGCCCACACTGCTGGCTGAGGAAAACTTCAACAGAAGAAAAGGGTCCGGGTAGCAGGTGAGAAATGAGGCTAAGCACAGTGAACAAGTTGGATGTTGTGATCCAGCAGTGGTTTCTTTGAATAGTCATGGCTACCTGGTGGAGCCACACTGGCTGTGCAGCCCCCAACTCGGGGGATGCATAAGCCCCTGACAGCAATGTGAGCAGAATCCTGTGATGTGGTGGCCCTAAAATATGCAGAGTGAAGTAGATCTGGGCTTGCATCTTGTTTCTCCTCTTTACATGCCGTGTCTCCTTAGATGGTCGAGCTGACTTCTTTGCCCACTTCCTCCTCAGTATAATATGGACACCTGGCAGGACTTTTTAAAGCATTGAATGAGGTAATCACAACCTGTTCTCAATAGATTTGTGAGGCTCAGAGCAAGAGTAAGAAGGGTGTCCTCTTCCCCAGCATGCTCTTGCCCTTTTCCCCTCCACCCAGCACCACCCAGGGAACAGCTTCCCCTTGGACACCCTTCAGCCTCAGGAGGAGGAACCTAGGGAAGAGACCCATGCTAGACCTGTACATGGCTTAGTGTTATTTAGGCAGAGAACTGTCAGATCCTGGTACCCAGAGGATGAGCAGGAAGGAAGGGGTGTGTTGGTGCAGTGGCTGAGAAGGGTTGGTTCAGGTTCTGACAGGACCTGTCCAATCGCCCCAGAGACTCTTTGTTCCATGCAGGTGTCCAGGACTAAAGGTAGTATTGTTAGCACAGAATGCAGTATACTGCAAGTGATCAATGAATTTTAGCAATAATTGTTATTAATATCATGGTTGAATTTCAGAATTCATTGATTTGGCAAGCTAGCATTTGGCCATAATTCAACATGCAAGGTCTGAAAATGAAATTCGTGAACTCATCTTAGAAAATGTGCCATGTACCTAATTGCTGAATACTACTATGGTCACCAGGTGGCTAAGGGGAGTTCTTTGTAGGTGATGGTAGTGATTTTCAACAATGACATACGTAGCATTTTTTCTAGAATGAGTTTGTGAACTTAATTGTCTGATCCCATATATTTTGGAGGATGTTTATGAAAAAATTCAAATTCTGAGCATTCCTCTCAGAAGTTTTTCTTCTACTTGACCAGATTACTATCTTAATGACATATTAATACATAACCTCACCTGACACATTCTACTGAGAGAATAAATTTCACTTGGTCATGTCTGTGTTTAAAAACCTTTAATATATCACCACTGGCTAGAGAAAATATCCAAATATTTCAATCCAATATGCAGACTTTATGCCACTGACTACCCTTCCCTCCCAAGACAACTCTCCAATGCATCAGTAAACCTCTTTCTCATATCCTTATTCTCCTAAATTATCAGGCAGGTGGACATGCCAATTCTTGCTCACAGTGAGATTGTGGCTTAACATGTCCTCTCTAATTCTAGACCAATCCTATACTCTTGGATTTCTGAGCTCGGTTTGGGGCTCCTCCTTTTGACCGTAGGACGACTCATACATCTTCATGCTCTCTAAGAGAACATTCCATGGAGCCCTGCACAAAGTGAGGTTTTGGTAAATACTCAGAGGCTACTAAGAGCTGAAGGAGAAGACTTCATGGAAGAAGTGAGGTCTGAACAGAATCTTGAGAGATGAGGTGGTTCAGGGTTCGATATTTTCAGGATAAGGAGATATGGAACAGAATGAATGAAAAAAAATGGACAAGACACCAAGTGAGGTCACGAAAGGAGTTAGGCCTGTCTAGAGTAGAGGGGTCAGCATATGAAGAGCCTGGAGACGTCTGATGTGGAGTCAATTCATGGAGAACAGTGCTGTGCACCAGGTTAGTAAATACAAAGTGGGGAATTCTCTCCGTCACCTTCTTTATGCTCTGTGCTCCTCAATCCTGTGTATGGTTCTTAGATAATATATAATGTGTTGCTCTAGGATTCTACCTCAGGCACCCACTTCTGTTTAGTGTTTTTAATACTAAAAACACTAAATACTTGTCCACCTTCCCCTAGGTGGAGCACACATGTGAACTCATGTTTTCACAGCACTGTTGGACTGGAGATGAGGGTGGACTCCAACAACCCTCCCCACCCTGCCACTGCTCTGCCTCATTTCAGAAGCTTGGGTCTGTTAAAAACAAAACAAACAAACAAAAGAAAAACCAATAAACAAAATTGACTCAGAGTGATAGAAATGTATATCACAAGGAGTGAATTTTCATGTTCACAGCTGAAACCACCACTACCATCAAGATGGAGTGCAGACGAAGATATAAGAATTTAATTGTGTCACAAATGTATGGAATAACCTCGCAGAAGGGGTAGCTGGTGAGGAAGCTGACCTAAGTAGCTCTGGGAAACTGTTTTGTCTGGGAAATATTAGGATAAGCACTGGATTCTAGCTGGTAAATTTGTTTCTTCTGGGGATGTAGGTTAATAATCGTGAAACTGCTCTGTATGTGTACTGGGGTGAACATATAAATAAATGGGTGACGGATAGGAAACCAGGTTTCTTATGATTGGAGTGGGGAGTGAGAGGTAAGCAAGAAGGGGTGATCCGTAGTCACTGTGTGGTCCTGGGTTAGAGTCTGAGAAATCAGTATGAACTCATGTTTAACTTCCTATATGCACAGATGGAAAGAAGTAGGAATAATCATGGATGTAGATAAACATGTAGAGATGCACATGTCTACAAATGCACAACTGTATAACTTTGGATCTTACTACACATGCCTTACCACCTAGCTCTCTTAGCTGAAAGGGCCTGGAAGCAACACTACCCCAGGGGCCCTGAGCACATCTAGCACCCAGATCTTGACTTTGAAATACTATTTACTGATAAACAGAACCAAGGCTCATCGGAGAAGTGGCTGACCCTAGAACTGGGGCAGGGAAAATGTAAGATTAGCCTGAGATAAGGAAATACTTTCAAAAAATTAAAGACTGGGGGCACATCAAAGGGACAGAGGAGGTAACCGGAAGAGCTCCCAGTGGCCAAAGCTGGAATTTGAACAAAATAAATAATATTGTATTGAATTATAACCCATGGTACAAAATAAATATACGTGAGTCAAAATGTAAACCAATATATAAAATAAATATATACAATTCCATAGTGACATAAATAAATATTTGAATAAACAAATAAGGGAGAAAAGACAAATCTTCCTTACAGAAGAATTTGAAATAATATACTCCCCACTCCAAGAGGTACAGCTTAGTCATGCCTCACCCACTTCTGCTGCCGATTTGAGCTGGATTTGAAGGCTAGACTCCAAGGGCTAGATAAGGGAAGATGGAGAACAGTCACAGATCAGAAGAGCTTGGGGAGATGTGACCAATAAAGGCAGTGAAATATTATAGATATAGGCCCAGCTACTCAGGAGGCTGAGGCAAGAGAATCACCTAAGCCCAAGAGCTAGAGGTTGCTGTGAGCTGTGACGCCATGGCACTCTACCCAGGGTGACAAAGCGAGACTCTGTCTCTAAAAAAAAAGAAAAAGAAAAAAAATATATTATATATAGGAGCCTGGAACAGAAAAAGGATATTACTGGAAAATCTAAAAAAATCAGAAACCTAGTTATTATGAACAAACCACTTATTTCTTTTGGAATTCTGTACTATTTCTGTAAATATGCAGTTTTTCAAAAAGACAAAGTTTATTATTTATTTATTTTTGGCTGGGGCTGGGTTTGAACCTGCCACCTCGGCATATAGGGCCTGGGCCCTACCCTTTTGAGTCACAGGGGGCCACCCTACATAGTTTATTTTTTAAAAATGAAGATTGCACAAGTGGTATTGTTTGGTGCAACTTAGCAACTGCTATTACATCACATCCGTATCCCAGGCAGATAGGAACCTATCTCAAGAATCATTTCAGAACCCTGAATTATATGAGAAGTCAGGTCCATGTTTGTATTATCCCTTTCTCATTCCTGTACCAAATCAATTCTTTATGGATGGGAACAAGGCTTCCCCAAAGTGGGAGATTTGGTTCAATGCAGCCAATGATTGACCAGGCCAGAACCCTCATCACTGGCTGTCTTCCTGCACTCACTAGTCCAACCACATTTAAGTGGTCAGGTAGAAGTTATTCAATTTTCTTTTCTGTAAGAGAATTATTACTTGCAATTGAGGATAAAGACCTCTGAGTTCTTTGGAGTATTTGAGAGTGTTTTGTAGTGAAATTATAAATAGGTGCCCCATAAAATCTGCCAACAACATTCCAGCTTGTTGGAAGACATTTATGTTTCTCAAAGCTAACCCCCAAAATCAATAAATAGAAATAAGCACTTTGTAAAAAACGGTTAAATATGATTCTTGACCTTTGTTAGATTAAATTACATCAAGTGGCTACTGCATTTGCTGCTCAGGGCACTGACGGCATTTTATCCCTTGACTGAAATGACTAAGTCGTCAGACAAGGCAGTTTCTACACATCTAATCTTGACAATGGGACGATTCTGAGTGTCTAGATTTCTCCTTCTTAAGTGCTGAAGTAGTTCTGCACCTTCAAGATCTTCAGGTCCCTGCCCCTGTTTGGATATACACACCGGGGGCAGTAAATTAAAATATTTCAGACATTAATTAACCTGGGACCTGGATATTTCCTTCCAATTGCCGTCTTTCACTCGACTTTCCATCAACACAATGACATATTTACATTTTATGTTAAGCAAAGAGTAAACTCCGGGGGGGTGCAGCTAAGAAACAAATTTTCTCTGTCCCAGCACGTAGATTTACAACAGAGCTGTCTGCCAAACTAAGGTTGAGGCAGCGACAAACGGTTGGATTGGCACTTTGGCGTCTCAGGAGCCATTTATTATGAATCGCTTCGGAGACAACAGGAGTCCTCTGGTTACGTTCCAAAGATTCCGACTGCATTTAAACATTTCCCTCGTAGGGTAACACTGGTAATGGTGCATGCTACGTTTATTTTCAGTTTAACCTGTTTCTTCCTCTCAGTTATTTATAAAGACCTGCATGGAATCCAGAAATAAGCCCTCCCCTGCCCCCACCACCTTCTCTATTGCCTTCTCTATTTCATTTTCAGAATTTCTTCCGGTGATAATCACGGCAGGGCTCCACTTGGTTTCTTTGCTTGTGCAGCAATCCTAATGGCGAGGCCAGGGAGGAGGTTAAATTAAAAAATAGATTTATAGCGGCTTGGCAGCTGGCCACTTGCCCCGATGGCCCTGAGCGGGAGACAGAGGCCCTGCATTCTGTCCCACGCACTTTGATGCGACAGGAGTTAGGGACGTCGCTCTCCCCTTATCAGTCTCTGTCAATATCTCTTATGATGATCCCCTCTGGCAGTCTTGTCTCCTTCCAGGTGACTCTAGCAGACAATTGAGATATCAAACTGCTATGATTTTTTTTTTTCGTTGACCGCCTTGCTGAAATGCTTGGTATAAACTTCTAGACCTTAAGGTAAAGATGGACACTCTTCTATTTATTTGGTCCTTTATTCACTCACTTCAAGATGCAATTTTGTTTATTTACTCCCATGAGGGGAAAACCATTGTGCCTCCAGTGAGACTAGTTGGGTTTTAAGCAGTAAAAACATCTTATAGAGGTTCCTATACACCTCAAATTCTAGCTGTGTCGCTTTGGGCTACTGACCTCACCGTAAGGACCTCAGTTTTATTCTCAGTAGAATGGGGATTCCACCACTTCCATAACTGGTAAAATTAAATAAATGATTTTGTCATCTGGTGCAATGCTAACTGAGCCTTGGTGCCGGGTTCTGAGGACACACAATTGCCATCAGACTCTTTAAAAGCTGGTAGGACAGGTGTCTTAGGCAAAAGTCTTTGATTATCCTTTAGGGAATTAGCATATTTGAGAAGAAGCAAAAGATGCAGAAGCCAGTGGGGCTCTATTATTGTTTTCTCTTGAGGGGAAAGACAAAACATGGTGATGTGCAAATGATTTATTTTGACCATGCAGGTAAAAAGGAAAACATCTCATCAGTTTGATAATGAGAGGCCACAGTGATTATGCTAATGTTCCAACAATAAAGAGATATTTTTCACATGTTGAAAATATTATTTTTCTTATTATATAAACTGAACATCTAGGCTCAAGGTCTAATTAAGCAGTTGTGGGGCCTTAGACAAGTCCCTGACCCCCTCTAAGCCACTATTTCCTCATCATGAAATGTGGCGATCAAACAGGTCACTTCTGAGGTCTTCTCTTAGGTTTTTAAACCGTCTGTAGTTTTAGGGTTTTCGCTCTCTTTATTAATGGAAGCTGAATGACAAATTATAACAAAGCAACAACAAATGGACATCTAAACACTTTCTGTGTGGGGGGACCTGACATGGCCCTACACAGAGGGGGCCCTCCACCCCTCCTCTTCTCCTAAGACAAAAGATACAAAGACTTAGCCCAAACCCCTAAGTTTGTGCCAAAGGACTGCAATTCACCAAAGCCCTCTGGGCAACCGGGGGATGTTGCCCACCCACTATGCCCCATATCAGAGGGGTCTCTAACTCCGCCCTGGGCACAGCCACCATCTCTGCACTGTCTGGACGGGTTGCTGCCCCTTTCAATAAACCTGACCTAAACGTCTCTCCTCCCTCCCCAGTCTTCTCTCTGGGCCTCTGTTTACACCTTTCCGCTTTCCTCAGGCCAAATCTTGAATTACAACTGTGAGGATATTAACTTTGAAGCCAGTTAAGAGAAAGCGCAAATTTTAGAGTAAGCAATCTTCCATGGACTGAAATTACAAGCTGTGGCAGAAATGAGATTCTGGAAAATATTTTTTGATTCTGTGTGTGTTATAATTTTACTCCAAATGTTCACACTTAAAGTATTTGAGATTCCAATTCCCTCTCTTATGTAACCAGTAATTAGAGTTATAAGGGATACTTTTTATGTCAAGTAAAAGATATCAGTAAGTAGGACCACACTGCAGAAGATAAAGAAAGCAGAGTGTCTAATTAAAATGTTAGAACATCACAATTAAAATTAGCTTTTTTTCCTTCTATACTTCCTTTTAGTTCCCTCCCTCCCTCCCTTCCTTCCTTTATTCCTCTTCATACCTTCTATTTGTCTTCTCTTCTCACCTTCCCTCCCTTCCTCTTTTTCTTGTCTGGTAGAAAACACCCTCACTGCCTCCTACCTGGTTATGAGAACTGGCTTCACCACTTACTAATTTTGTCACCTTGGGCCAATCGATTTACTTCCCAGAGTCTTATTGTCTCTGTAAAATGGTACAGTCAATAAAACATCTGCCATGAGGTTTCCCTACAAGTCAAAAGGGACAGTGTCTGCACAAATGTTCTATCAACCACAACAGGCTGGCAGGTGTTGGTATCATTCTGTTTGCGTGTGGGGAGAAAGACGTTGCTGCCTGTTCACCCATCCCTTTCCCATTTATGTCTAGAAACCCCTTTCCTTCCGTGCTCTATGTATCTCATCATAAAACACGCCGGATTTCTATGGGAAAACCATAGACATCTGCCCTATTGCCTATTTTCTGGGCCTCATTTCATTACACAATAAGGAGCGATGTTTCAGAATCCATGTAAGGATTGATAGTCAAATGTGTTGATGTTGATATACGAAATCGTCAATGAAATCATCATGCTGGTTTCTAGGGAAGAAAAAGGTGGTAATTTTCAGTTCTATCAGGTATATGACATCCCTGGTACCAAGGGTTCAAATCATTTCTAGAGGACTGACGCGTAGGTCTTTTATTTTATTTGCTTACACTTCTTTTCAGTGATGACTATGGGTCAAATTACTTGTTAACTAACAGGGCAATAATTCTAGACCACCACATTCTTAATGGGTGGGTAGGTGGATGTTGGGGTTTATCTCTGCCCCTTACAGGCTGCAGCTGACAAAGTATTTTCATGTCTTCTCTCCATCCAATTGCTGGAAGTCATTCCCACCATAAAAGACACCAGTTTAGTCTTTAATGGTCTAACCATGATGCTGGTCTGTGGATCACACTAGTAGCAGGACTCTGAGAGTGGAGAGGAAGGGGGGCAAGGGATACCCTAAAGTGGCTGGTTTCTGTTCAGCTGATATCTGAGCGATAACACAGAGGATGTACATACGTGGAGGAGTATATTTCTCAGTGTCATGTCTGGGCAAGTGCAGGCTGAGCTGGTGCCCCCTCTTCAGAGGCCCATGTGTGTTCCCAACCCACCTGCTGCTGGAGACACATGCTCACCACATCCAGCTGGCATGTTTCTAGCTGTATACCTAAAAGTCAAGTAACGAATAAAAGCTTTTTGTATTAATATTTTCTTAAAATCAACTTCTTACATTCTATGAAGCAAACATCACCTTGATACCCAAACCAGGAAAAGACCCAACAAGAAAGGAAAATTATAGACCAATATCACTAATGAATATTGATGCGAAAATATTCAACAAGATCCTAACCAACAGAATCCAGAAACAGATCAAACAAATCATACACCATGACCAAGTCGGTTTTATCCCAAGGATCTCAAGGCTGGTTCAGCATACGTAAATCATACACCATGACCAAGTCGGTTTTATCCCAAGGATCTCAAGGCTGGTTCAACATACGTAAATCTATAAATATAATTCACCACACAAATAAATTAAAAAACAAAGACCACATGATTCTCTCAATCGATGCAGAAAAAGCTTTTGATAACATCCAGCATCCCTTTATGATCAGAACACTTAAGAAAATTGGTATAGAAGGGACATTCCTTTGACTGATAGAGACCACCTACAGCAAAGCTACAGCCAATATTGTATTGAATGGAGTTAAACTGAAATCATTTCCACTCAAATCAGGAACCAGGCAAGGGTGCCCATTATCTCCGTTGCTCTTCAACATTGTAATGGAAGTTTTAGCCATCGCAATTAGGGAAGAAAAGGC
>CAUYQV010030164.1:0-11088 GCA_963574575.1 Galagoides demidoff | reverse complement strand
CAGACACAGCGCCCGAGTTTGTGCGAGGGACAGAGAGAGAGTGAGACAGTGTCATGTAAAGTGTGAGAGTGGGAGAGAGAGTGAGGGAGAGAGGGAGAGTGAGAGAGAGAAAGGGAAAGAGAGAGGGAGAGAGACAGAGAGGGAGAGAGGGAGAGGGAGAGAGAGAGAGGAAGAGAGAGGGAGAGAGAGACAAGGGCAGAGAGAGAAAGGGAGAGAGGGAGAGGTGGGGAGAGAGAGGGGGGAGAGAGAGAGAGGGAGTGAGGAGAGGGAAGAAGATAGAGAAAGGGGGGCAGGGAGAGAGGGAGAGAGAAGGAGGAAAAGAGAGAGGGGAGAGAGGAAGGAGGGGAAGAAAAAAAGGAGAAGGAGGAGGAGGAGGGAAGGAAGGTAGGAAGAGGAGAGAGTGAGGGCAAGGAAGGAGAGAGGGAGGAAGGAGAGAGAGAAGAAGACAAAGAGCAGGGACAGAGGAAGGAGGGAGAGAGAAAAGAGGGAGAGAGGGTTAGTTCAGGATTAACTTCCCGGCACAAATTCCAGACATCTACTGGTATCTCTCTATCAGCCGTCCCAACCTCCCGCTGTCTCATCAATGATGTTTTCACACACACCTGCACAGCTCACCTACCAAGGTCAGAACCATTCTCTTCCCGTCACGGAAAGGGAGCCTCCTTTGCTCTGAGAGTCTTCAACCTCTCTGCGTGAACTCCAGGGTGGTAGGAAGAGAAATCAAAGTGGGAACTTCTGACCTCACATAATCGGTCCTCACCCGTCAGTGTCCAGGAGAGAAAATTAGTACAAGGCATGGTGAGCATTTTGTTTGTTTTTGCTAAAGTCACATCTTGACTGAGCTCAGATGTGCTGTGGGCCCCCACCCTCTGCCTGGTGTGCGCTGGCTCCTTAACTGGAGTTCCAAGCATGAAGAGATAAAGTAAAAGATGACCCTGCCTTACTGATATTCAGAGAGAAAGCTGGTAAACATGGAATTAAAATGAGGTGTTGGGCGCAGTGGCTCCCGCCTGTATTCCCAGTACTCTGGGAGGCTGAGGCAGGTGGATTACTTGAGCTCTGGAGTTGGAGACCAGCCTGAGCAAGAGCAAAAACCCGTCCCTCCTAAAAATAGAAAAACTAGTCAGGCATTGTGGTAGGTACCTATAGTCTAGCAACTCAGGAGGCTGAGGCGGGAGGATCACTTGAGCCCAGGAGTTTGAGGTTGCTGTGAGCTGTGATGCCACAGCACTCTACCTAGGGTGGCAGAGTAAGATTCTGTCCCTACCAAAAAGTAATAATAATAAAATGAGTTCTAAGTTCTGTGGCAGAGGGAACAACTGGGTTTGGACTGTGCTGCCATTCTCCAGGGAAACGATCTCACAGTGAGGCTGACATCCCATCTTGAGGGTCCGCTGTGCTATGTGACTCACAGTGGCTAAACAAACCATTCATTATTCACCTTCTTTCCCAGCCCAGGGCTCCGGGATCACAGACAGATTACAGACAAAAACAAAATAACAAATTCAACAGTTTCTGGAGTATCCTTGTTTTAATGGATTTTTCTTTTTTTTAAACCTGCTATTTCCATCTACTGTGCCACTGAGGGAATTTTCTATAACACTGGCAACATTTTTATTATAAAACGTGCGAGTTCCTGAAGATCTTAGCCAGTGGGTGACTTGTCCACCCAGGATCTCAAACCAGACCAGGAATAGCCTAAAAGGGGCAAGGCTGTTGCACAACCCCAAACACTGATGCACACTCACTACTTCAAATTGTGAATTATTTTTCCAGGGTAAGGGACATGCTGTGTGACACTTTCTCCAGATACTGGGTGCTGGTAGAGAGTCATGACTGCCGGACAGACTTCTTGTTACGAGGACAGGTGACAGGTCCTCTGTGGTGTGCACGAGCAGTGTGCCCGAGTGTAGACTGACCTGAGAGTGTCCAGGTTGTTTGCAGAAAGATAGGCTCAGCAGGGTTTGGTAGGTCAGGGGCGTTAAATGCACATTTGTCTGTAAGTTCCCACTTATCACGTACAATAGGGGTATATGGCACACTTCTTGAGCAAAGAACACGGCTACAACATTTTAGGGGACTGGAAGCTTTCGGGAGGGGTGACATCCAACTAACAGGTGCTCAGTAGTCCATCAGGTTGGGAAATGGACTTAGAGAAAGAAATCCAGCTTGAGATTGCTGAGAAATGTGCTCAGTCTTAAGAGAAAACAAGTTGGGGGAGTCATATAGGAGCCCCCTCACATTGTAGAGACACACCCCAGGGAGGGAGCTCTGAAGAGCAGCCTCCTCCAAGGACGTCCTCCCCTGACTGGACACGGGCTGCCCTGGGGAAAGTGACAGCCCGGGTTTATTTATGAGGCTGGGGTAAATGATTCTCCCGGGCAACGCTGGCACCAGCCACTGCTAAGTAAATAAAATACATCTTTTCAGACCTTTGTTATTGCCTGGTGGGAATAATACCTACCTTGAGACTTAAAGAGATTCTGATTTTGACCATGACGAATTATATTCCAGATTAGATTATTTGAATGCAGAGTGCCATGTCCTTGAAATAATGGCCAGGGCTACGATGGTTTCTTTTGTAACTCTACCTGACATTCTAAAACATAAACAAATAAATAAGAAAAGGAAACATTTATATTTCTCAAGATAAAGATATAGCCATATCACTTCAAACGTGGCAGAGAGCAGACACAAATGTGATAGGCAGAGAATTTTGAACAGTGAGAATAGGAAGTTGTGTAGAATTTAGGAAATACAAAACAGCTTTCCGAGCTCAGAAATGTAGGGAGTCTGCTCGTCCAGATGTTCATGGATCATAAGGCTGCCGATGACCCTGCAGATACACAGCAGAAAGGAAGAAGGTGACTTCAGCCTTCATTTACTTTGTCATTCGAGTAAGATGACTCCTGTGTTGGTGAATTAAATTAGGTGTTTGGGAGCCCGAATGGAATGATGAATCGGGCACCTCGAGACCTCTAGCAAACCATCAGAGCAAACAGAAAGTTCAGCGCAGCCTCGAAAACTAATGAAAACTGTTTGCAGACGGCCACATGGTGGTTTTTGAATGTGGAAAATCAGGCACCAGGACAGACGTCAACTCTGTCCATCAACATTACATTTTCAGGTGTGAGACTTTGCTAAATTTTCAATCCATATTACCAGAGTCCATGACGCAGGGATAAAGATAGGCCCACACATGATAAGGCACAAATAATACAGTGTGTGCTCTAATTTTTGTTGTGAAACAGATCTCTGTCTTTATATCACCTAACCCCAGTAAGATTAGCCCACATCACAAACTCCCAACCCTGTAGATGCTGCTGCAGACGTGGAGAGAAGGGAACACTCTCACACTGTTGGCAAGACTGCAAACTAATACAGCCTCTTTGGAAAGAAGGGCTGAAAATCCTCAATTAGACCTTCCATTTGACCCGTCTCTCCCACTACTAGGCATCTATCCATAAGAAAAAACAATCATTTTATCATAAAGGCATTTGCACTAGAGTGTTTATCGCAGCTCAATTTACAATCGCCAAGATGTGGCAACAACCTAACCTAGGAATGGATTAACCAGCTGTGGTACACGGACCACATGGAATACTATTCAACCTTAAAAAAAACATAGTGACGTCACGTCTTTTGTAATATCCTAGATGGAGCTGAAAAGCATTCTTCTTAGTAAAGTATCACCAGAATGGAAAAGCAAATATCTGATGTCCTCAATACTAACACTCAGCCCTGAGACAATCTACTGTATGACCACATAGAAGAAAAATTCACTTCAATTCAAGTTTGGGGGAGAGGTCATGAGGGAGGGGTAGGAGGTGGTATGCTCTCACAGAATGCACATGGGGCGGTGTGTCTGGCACACCTTTTGTGTGTGGGACATAACCACCAGAGGGACTCTACCTAAAAAAAATCAAGTATTTAGACCTGATTGTTTGTTCCCTCACACTATCCTGCGATAAAAAAGAAATTACAGTGGTGCCTGTAGCTCAGTGGGTAGGGCACCGGCCACATACACGGAGGCTGGTGGGTTCGAACCCAGCCCAGGCCAGCTAAAAAAACAACAATGACAATAGCAACAGTGAAAAAATAGCCAGCCTTTCTGGTGGGCATCTATTGTTCCAGCTACTTAGGAGGCTGAGGCAAGAGAATCCTTAAGCCCAAGAGTTTGAGGTTGCTGTGAGCTGTGATGCCACAGCACTCTACCAAGGGCGACGTAGTGAGACTCTGTCTCAAAAATAATAATAATAATAAATAAAAAGAAAGAAGAAATTACCCATGCATACCGTATGAATCGAAAAACAGGAGAGAAGATGTAAATAGTTTTGTGATAGTGGGAAATTCTGTGTAACATTGGTTTCTTCCCTAAACCATTGCCCCCTTTACAGGTTCTAAGGCACAAGGGGTAGGTGGGAGGGACAATCTTTGTGCATGAGAATGAAGGTGCATAAGGAGAAGGAGGAAGAAGAAATGGGAGGAGGAAGGATAGAAATGCCCGGAAAGATGTTGCTGTCTGGGCTGAGTTCTCTAGAGCAGAGTCTGCTATGGGAAGATGCCCAGCCCAGCCCACGCAACTCAAGATGGAGTGGAGGACACCTGTGTCTCCTGGCGTTGGTACGTGGGTCATTTAAGAAATTTGAGATATACTAAAATCAAGAAATATAAATTACACATGGACAGAAGCAAACAAAGCCCTCTCAGGAACACCGATAACCACAGCAAGCTGAAACTACCACAGGTGAGTCTTCTTGGAAGGGAAGTAACAGACCATAACACAGCCTGTCTCAAAACCATGGGCACGGTTGTTTCAGAAGAACAACAATGCCTTACGTTGTTTCCAAACCAGCTGGAAGACAGCAATTCTTTCAAAGTGGTGGCTTTGCTTTTTGTCTTTTTTTTCTTCTTCTTCTTTTAAACTCCATGAATGATTTAAAAAGATAGATGGAAAGTTGGCTTGGACCCAGCGTAGCAGGAAACTCCGTTTTGCCGAGAACTTGGTACCAGCTTACTGCAAAATTAATGGAAGCACTGCTGGGAATATTATATTGACAGGGATGACATCTCTTCAGGATGTGCTGACAATTCACCGCCGAGATGGAGTTTTTTTTTTTGCAAAATCAGGATGTTAAATCCCCCCCCACCCATGTTTTCGTTAACGTAATAGAAGGGAGGATTTATTTTGTGCTGGTTAACTGGTATTAAAGAGACTAATTATAGCCTGTCCTCCTTGGCACATTAATTTGGTCTTGGAATTCATAAAGGCTGGGAGGTGACATGGTTAAATATTACCCAAACTATGCTTCAGAAGTTCTTTGGAGGAGAGGAACGCTTGACTTTGGTCAAATTAAAATTGCTAATGAATCAATAGTATATTTTCATGGGTACAAGTTAAATCTGCTGAGTGTAGAGTATAAATGTCTTAACACAATGACTAAGAAAATACCGTGAAGGCTATGTTAACCAGTTTGATGGAACTATTTCAGACTGTGTAAAACACCAGCATGTTGTACCCCATGATGGCATTAATGTACACAGCCAAGATTTAATTTAAAAAGTGAGACTCTGTTCCACTTTTGTTTTTCCTATTTGATGGTCAGAAATATGGAAAATAAAGAAAATATTACCTCTTTAGCATATATACATAGGGTGGCTGTAAAGTCTGTGCACAATTAAAACTAGTTGCTCATTGACAGGAGTTTATCATAATGGGGTATCTTATGGTTTTATTTTTATGTAACAGAGAAGACACACAACATAATATCGGCTATCTTCACTTGTTTTGCTAATAAGTGGGTTTCAGGTTGATTGCTTCTGGCTCAAAGGAATAGGGCGCCGGCCCCACATGCCACAGGTAGTGGGTTCAAACCCAGCCCCAGCCAAAAACTACAAAAAAAAAAAATTATGATTCAAGCCAGTGATTCAGCCTCGATCTTTCTCATTATCTGAGCTGCAAAGTCTGAATAATACAGTAACTCTGCTATACAGCTAGTGGAGAGAATGGGTGTCTAGATACACAGAGAGATTAAACAGTGTCTGGGTCCCAATAAGTTTTCTGGAAGTGTTATTACTACCATTGTTGTTAATGTCATTTTTATTATCCCCCAAATACTACCACAAGCACCCTGCCTTCTCTCCAGATTTGCGTTCCTTTAGTAAACCAAAACCTATTTATATTGTGATGAGGCTTGTGTCGGGTACCAGGCAAAGTCTGGCAAGTAAACTTGGGAGGTATGGGAGACCCCTCATGCATGGATGGTCTTAGGGACATGTTTATAAAAATATACTACGCAGACAGTAACAGTATGCCACTTCTGACCTCAGGTTACAAAAGATTCTCCATCTTGTTTACTGGGTATTTTTCGTGGCCCTGACGTTTGCCTGGGTACTGAGGATGCTTTGAAATTCTTTCACCCGTTGACATGTTCTGTGTCGAATCCAGATATGTGTTTGCAATTAATCTCTATGCTCAGCTAGAGGGCAATACTTCAAACTCGATTTAGAAATGTGTGGATAAATCAACGATGGTTAAAATAACATGTAGTAGTGGAGACCCCCCACAAAAAATTATGTGGGGGGGATGCATTTTCCAAACTTGGTCGGCCCCATGACTCAGAGCTACCATTTATGAAATTTCTTCCTGTGCCAAAAAATATATCATTTGCTGTAACTCCCAGAACAGCCCCAATATATACGTAGAGCTTAGTAACTTGGCCAAGAAGACATAGCCAGTTTTCGTTAGGTGTGGGGCTCGGGAAACATAAGTATTAACTATGAGGAATTATTAGTTATATGTGATTTTTATAGGGGAGAAAGGAAATAAAAATATATTTTAAAATTATATTTCAATATACCCAAATTTCTCTCTAGTGATTTCAAATAGTGGCTCAGCACCTGTAGCTCAGTGGCTAGAGCGCCAGTCACATACACTGGAGGTGGCAGGTTCAAACCCGGCCCGGGGCCTGCCAAACAACAATGACAACTACCACCAAAAAATAGCTGGGTGTTGTGGCGGCCACCTGTAGTCCCAGCTACTTGGGAGGCTGAAGCAAGAGAATCACTTAAGACCAAGAGCTTGAGGTTGCTGTGACCTGTGATACCACAGCAGTCTACCCAGGGCACTAGAGTGAGACTCCGTCTCAAAAAAAAAAAAAAAAGAAGATTTGAAATAGTAAAACTTCTCTGAGAAACCAATGAACCTTCTCTTTTCTTTTTTTTATTCAACGTGTGCACAGGTATTTAAAGGTGCAAGTATCTTTTCTCACCAGCCGACAGCAATGCCTGTAATCCAAGAGTGGTGAGTACATTAATTAGTCCGAGTTTGTAAAATTCTTTGTGCCGCTGCCTCCTAATTTTATTCTCTCTCAGTATGTTTCTGGTGGAGACAAGAGACATAATGAACTCTGGGAACGCTGCCTGGAATTTTATTAAATTATCCACGTCCTGGTTGCTGATTTACAACCTGTGGGGCTGTGGTTCTTCAGAAGGCTTGTGCTCCAGTGATATTCCCCAACTTCCACCATACTCCCCTCATCCTCTGATATAAAATGCATGTTAGCATTAAAGTTAGACAATTGGATGGCAAGGCTAACATGACCAGTGGGGCACATTTTGCTTCTAAGATATAGGAGCTATCTGAGTACATCACAGATAAAGTTGGAAGTGAGAGTCATTATTTCTGAAATCATTCTATTTTTTTCAATGCAGCTCTCATAATTCATTTCATATTTACCTAACATGGTCGCAATTTGTTGGAGGTTTAACTCATGCCCGTGTTCTTGAATTTAAATCTTCTCATTTGTTGGAGATGTCATAACTGGTAGAGGATAAGCCACACCACAGGCATTGAAGAGAAGTTAATGGGCTGTAATTAATTATCTTTTATTTCTTCCCAAGTTATACTCAAAAGATGTGTTCTGTGTGCCATCGGATAACAAAGCTGGAACAATGCCTTCCTCCAGGCGCTCCAAACAAAACATTGGCTAGCTCTTAGAGTTGTATGAAAAAAAAACCAAAATGAAACAAAGAAACAAATAAAAAAGACCCAGCCCAGTGGATTCTGCATCAGTGTTAAAACTTAGCCTGGCTTTTTTGTTTGTATTTGCTGTAGCATGAGCACAGTAGACTAGCATTTATGATACAGGTGGTTTACAGATTTATATAGGAGGGGAAACATCTGCATTGTTACAATGTGTATCTCATATTGTACAAAACTGCTCTTAACTGGGGTAGTGCCTGTGGCTCAGTGGGTAGGGAACTGGCCCCATGTACAGAGGGTGGCGGGTTCAAACCCAGCCCCGGCCAAATTGCAACAACAACAACAAAAAACTACTCTTAGCTAATTCAAACTAGAGTTTCTGTAGGAAATGTAGGATAACGTACATTTCAATCCACCTTTTATTTTTTTAACTTGCAAAGTCGTAGATGATTCCAAGGAAAAATAGAAAGTAAAATAAATAAATAAGATATGTGAGTCCTAAGTATTTTCTTCCTTTTTTTTAATAGATATGTATTTTGTATTTTAGAGTAATATGAGGTACAGATGATTGGGTTACGATGTTTGGGTTTGTTTGGTCGAGTGCAAGTTGTAGCTGTACACCCAGGAGGTGTGCCATGTACCCCCCACATTGTGCCCACTAGGTGGGAGCTCCCCTCTTCCCCCAACCTGAATTAAATAGCGTTTTCTCTTGGGTGACCTGTGTTACTTCATGTGCTGACTTCACACCGAGTACATTGGATAATTGCTCGTTGATGCTTGTAACACTTCTTAAATATTTTCTAAGGAAGATCCAGGTATACAACTGTGGCATCACTGTGACTGGGTGTTCTCAGTGAAATCTGCCGTTTTTTAAAATACATTTAGATATTCCTTATTAATGGGCAGGGTGTGTCGTCCTTAGCCAGCCGGAGGGCTCTGGTGTTTTTCCTACAGTGCTTTGTCCTGGAGTCTTAGCAACCACACACAAAGGCGGTAAACAAAATGTCTTTCTCTCTTTTTTAATTAAATCATAACTGTGTACATTAATGCATTTATGGGGTATCATGTGCTGATTTTATGTAAAATTTGGAATGCTTTCATCAAACTGGTTAACATAGCCTTCACCTCACTTAAATATTTGTTGTATTATGACATTTATACTCCTAATAGATTTGACATGTACCCTTGCATTATACAATAGGTGAGGTACCACCAATTACCCTCCCTCCACCCGGCCGTGTCCTTCCCCTCCCCTCACCTTCCTCTTCTCTCCTTCACTCTGGGCTATAGTTGTGTTTTATCATTCGTATGAAAGTGTGGGTGATTATATATCGGTTTCATAATACCACTGAGTATATTGGATACTTTTTCTTCCATTCTTGAGACATTGAACTAAGAAGTATATGCTCCAGCTCCATCCATGTAAACATAAAAGAGGTAAAGTCTCCATCTTTTTTATGGCTGCATAATATTCCATGGTGTAAATATACCACGATTTGTAAATCCAATCATGGGTCAATGGGCACTTGGGCTGCTTCCGTGACTTGGCAATCATGAATTGGGCTGCAGTCAACATTCTGGGGAAATATCTTTGTTCTAAGGTGATTTTTCGTCATCTGGATATATACCTAGTAGAGGGATTGCAGGATCGAATGGCAGGTCTACTTTTAGTTCGCTAAGTGTTCTCTGAACTTCTTTCCAAAAGGAACGTATTAGTTTGCATTCCCACCAGCAGTGCAGAAGTGTTCTCTTCTCTCCATATCCACGCCAACATTTGTAGTTTTGGGATTTTGTGATGTGGGCAACTCTTACTAGATTTAGACAATATCTCAATGTGGTTTTGATTTGCATTTCTCTGATGATTAAAGAACATGAGCATTTTTTCACGTGTCTGTAGGCCATGCACCTGTCTTCTTCAGAGAAGCTTCTGTTCAAGTTTCTTGCTCACAGTGAAATGGAATCCCCTGTTACTGGGATCTGATCAAACTGAAAAGCTTCTGCATAGTCAAGAACAGAGTAAGTACAGCAAGCAGACAGCCCTCAGAATGGGAGAAGATATTTGCTGGTTATGTCTCTGACAAAGGTTTAACAACTAGAATCCACAGAGAAGTCGAACTAATTAATAAGAAAAGAACAAGTGATCCCATTTCATTGTCAGCTAGAGACTTGAACAAGAAAACATCTCTTTAGAGAAAAAATATGAATCTAATTATGTCATCCCCAATGTTTGAGCTCTTTTTATGGTAGCTCGTAACACTGAACATTGAAGGCTTCCAGCGGCCCCAAAGGAGAGAGAAGCAGGTGTCAGAAAGTTCCTTCTAGAAAAACTGAACAGGAATTATGAGTCTGTCCCAAGAAGCAATAGAACTGGAATGGGGTGACTTGGCGCCTGTGGCTCAAGTGGCTAAGTCACCAGCCACATACACCCAAGGAGGTCGGTTTGAATCCAGCCCGGTGCTGCCAAACAACAATGATGGCTGCAACCAAAAATGGCCGGGCGTTGTGGCGGGCGCCTGTGGTCCCAGCTACTTGGGAGGCTGAGGCAGGAGACTCACTCGAGCCCAGGAATTGGAGGTTGCTGTGAGCTGTGATGCCACAGCACTCTACCCAGGGGATAGCTTGAAGGTCTGTCTCATAAAAAAAAAAAAAAAAAAGAACTGGAGTGGGGCAAGGCTGCTAGATCTCAGTACCAATTTGTATCTACAAGGACCAAGAAACAAAGGAACCAGAATGATGGGCTCCAAGTGTTTGTTTGTTTGTTTTTTCTGACACCAATCACAGAACTGTGACCTAAATGGGGGGTAGAGCAAACAAGCCTTCCAGACAACTTATAAGAAGATGGAGAAGAACATGGAGATGGCGGGGAAAGCAGAGGGTGCTTGGAGAAGAGAAAACCAGCAGAAAAAGAGCAAGAAAAGAAGAAGGGCAGGAACGAAGAGGAAGAAATTTATAGTGAACTCAAAGAAATGCTTCCCAGGAGCCAGCCTAGCCACGTGACAGCACGTCGGTCCCCACTGGAACCTTTTCATTTCAATTTTTGAAATACGATTCCTAAGAAGTGCTTCTACATGAACTGGGGATCATAGATACAGAAAATGAATATT
>CAUYQV010030157.1:0-21245 GCA_963574575.1 Galagoides demidoff | reverse complement strand
TGTTTTTATTTTATACTTGCAACCTTTCTGACACCCAACATGTAGTTGTTGTCTCAATTCTTCCATTATGTAGATACCAAGTGGGTGTCCAGCAATTCAATTCTGACACCATCTGGAGTTAGCACAGGTCCTGCGGCTAAGGTGCCATCCCATGTAACTACACAGCTCTTTGGATGCCAGTGGCAACTTCTAGGTTTTCAACTATACTTCTGACCAACTGCCTATAAATCAGGAGTTCCCACAATCCCCTCCTCATGTTATATGTCATGTTATATACCTCATAATCGGCTATAACAGCCCACAACACCCAGGGAAGCATCTGCTTATGTTTACCAGCACACAGATGAATAGCCAGAAGAAAAGGTCCATACAGCAAGGTCCTGGAGGGTCCTGAGTCCAGGAACTTCTGTCCCTGTAAAGCTGGGGTGTGCCATCCTCCCCCTGTGTGGATGCATTTGCCAACCTGGAAGCTGTCTGAACCCCACTGTTTAAAAGTTTTATGGTGGTTCCACCATATAGGTATAACTGATTGCATCATTGGCCAGTGGTGATTAGACTCAGTCTCCAGCCCCTCTCCCATCCTGGGAGCTAGGGCTGAAAGTGCTAATCCTTTAATCACATGATTGTTTCTTCTGGCAACCAGCCCCCTTTCTGAAGCTAACTAGAAACCCCAGCCTCCAGTCATCTCATCAGCCTCTGAAAAACAGTCATCACTCCAAGGGTCTCAGAGTTTAGTGACAAAAATCAGAGACTAAGACCAAATGTTACGACAAAAATTGCTTCTATCACATCTACCACTCAGGAAATTACAAGAGTTTTAGGGCCTCTATGTCAGAAATGGGGGGAAGAGACCAGACCTATATTTCCTATTACATCCCAGGAGTCAATGAGTATTTGCGTGATTTGCTATACAGTAATAACTAACTGATATATATCCCAGTTTTCCAGAACAAATGTTTTGCAAAGTAAAGAAAATCACTATCCTGTCTTATATTTACTTATCTCTCTGTGTATATGTGTGTGTATTACTTTGTACAACTCCTTTAAATTGAGGCAATAGAAAAATTGCTATATTTTTAAGAAATATCATTAGACTTTCCACTAGAAGCAGCACTTCCAGAAGGAACATCATTACAAATGAAGGTATTTATTGATCAAATATTTATTGATGAAATACTAACATATGTCAAACACTTTGCTAGGGTCTGTGATATCTACAGTGATAAATAAGTATATCTGTTACTATTAGATTTGACAATAAGTAACAGAACATCCCAAACTTACAGTGGCTTAGGAATCTAGCAGTTTATGTCTCTAAAGCATTTCAGGTGTTGGCACTCTGAAAATGATATGCCTGGTGCTTAGGCAAGCTAAATGCTTTGAACTGAAGGACATTGGAAGGGCCTCAGAAGCCAAGTCTCTTTCTGACCTTCTCTCCTTCTTTCTCCTGCTCCCTCTTATCCCCCAACATAGGCCAGAAAAGGTGGAACTTCTTTCCCCCAAAGCAAGGAGTTTTATTCCAACCTCCTGCCTCTCTGTGCAGGAACCTGCCATAAAGAAATTCTCTGACCTCATTCCAGAGGAGCCCACCCTCCTATTCTTGGGAAGAAGGAATGCCATAGGGAGACTCAGAAGAATCAGAACAGCCCACCTTGCCGGGTTTCCCCCGTCAGTCTTATTACCACTAGATCATTCCCTTTTTGTCCAATCACATTTCTGCACAGTGCTCCATTCTTCAACCTAAACATAAAAAGAGACAATTTTTCCTGGGTCTTTGCATCTTCGTTTCTGAAGACTCCCAGGTCAGACAAAACTTTGATGAAATTAGTGCGTTATACCTCTGTCTTTTGTTGTACTAGTTATAGCGATGTTGGTTGTGAACCTTGTGATGGGTGAGGAACAGTATCACGCCTTGCCATCCCTTCATGTGGCTGTGACAGCAGCTCCATGTGACCCAGCTTCCTTCCACCTCACTGCTCTGCCATCTCAACCATGTCAACACATGATCCAAGATGATTCTCAAGTTCCAGCTCTCATGTCAATATTCTAGCAAAGGAGAGCGACAGAAAGATACACCAGCTTCCTTGTATTGTGACTTTCTCAAGATTCACATACTTCTTTTTCTTTTTTTTTGAGACATAGTCTCACTATGCTTCCCTCAGTAGAGTGCCATGCTGTCACAGCTCACAGCAACCTCCAACTCTTGGGCTTAGGTGATCTCTTGCCTTAGCATCCCAAGTAGCTGGGACTACAGGCACCCGCCACAACGCCCCAGTTATTTTTTGGTTGCAGTTGTTTAGCTGTGATACCTGCCACCACAACGTCCCAGTTGTTTAGCTGTCCAGGGCCAGGTTCGAACCTACCACCCTCAGTGTATGTGGCTGGTTCTATAACCACTGTGATATAGGCGCTAAGCCAAAATTCACATATTTCTACTTAGATCTTACCAGCTTGAATTTAGCAGCAAAGCCACACTAATTATAGTAAGAAAGGTTATAAAATGACTTCATATTTTGGCTGGTAAGGTGCCCATGTGAAAATCAGGGCTCAGGCCAGGTGAAGTGGCTCACACCTGTAATCCTTAGCACTTTGGGAGGCTGAGGCCAAAGGATCACTTGAGGCCAGGAGTTTGAGACCAGCCCCTGCAACAAGACCTTGTCTCTACAAAAAATAGAAAAGTTATAGCTACTTAGGGGGCTGAGGCAGGAAGATCACTTGAGCCCAGAAATTTGAGGTTGCTGTGAGCTATGAGGACACCACTGCAGTCGCCTGGGGGACAGAGCAAGACCCTGCCTCACAACAATAGAAAAAAAAAAATCAGGGTTCTGGTACTAAGGAAGAAGGGTAGAGTGGATATCAGATGAGACATTTAGCTGTCTCCGCCATAATGTATAAGGATACTTCTCACCTCCTGGGAGCGGGCATGTTAGTTTCTCAATAATGATTACCCTAGTATGTCCACAGAGCCCTTCCAGCTCTGATCTATTTCTTTGTTTTTAGCAGCTTTGTTATATTTTTTAAATTTCCTTTATAAATTTTACAACTTTTTGTGTTTAATACTTGTGTACCTAAGATTTGTAAATTTTTTTAAAGAGTGGATATGTATACATACATACATACACGCATAGAGAGGTGCAGAGCTCACTGTGGCTGCTAATGACTACTGAAGCCAATTACTAAGACAGTCCACCTTTCTTTGTGTTCTCTCTACTAGAAAATACATTAACAAAGACCTTCTTCATATAGACTTTAATATAAATCCCAGTCTTGTTGTATACCGTGCCTTGATCCATTACTGATTTTCTCTTGGTGTGCAATGTCGTCAGAAGCTTATGCTTGGCACATGGGGTGTATTTCACTTGCGGAACACATCATAACAGGAATCCAACTTTTGTCAAAGTACTGTGTTTCCCTAAAAATAAGACCTACCCAAAAAATAAGCCCTAGCAGGATTTCTATGCATTTGTTAAATATAAGCCCTACCCTGATAATAAGACCTAGTGATGGGCATGGCTACGCAGTGTATCTGCATAGCCATGCTGTGAATTTAGGTGCATAGAGGAAGACATCCCCTGAAAATAAGCCCTAGTGTGTCTTCTTGAGAAAAAATAAATATAAGACAGTGTCTTATTTTCGGGGAAACACGGTAATTTAAGGTCTTTAAAGCAGAGACTGGCAGAACAATCTTGGAAGTGCTTAACACTGATGAACTGTGTACAGACAGGCAATGTGGTTAGAGGATAAGCTTTGTAGACTGAGGGTTCAATTCCCTGGTGATCTGCTGTATGGCCTGGAGGAAGGTGTTAACTTCTCCCATGCCTCAAAATTTCCTCATCTGTAAAACTGGGGTACCACTACCTATATAAAGGGCTGTTATGTGGTCACATGTAAGGTTTCTCTAACCACTGATCTGATAGATGTTAATGATGGACAGACTTCTATGAGAGCAGTGGGAGGACATACGGGATAGCAATGAGTTCAGCTTTCATCTTCTTTTTTTGAGAGGCAAACAGCATGGTAGGTAAGAACATAAACTCTGGAGCAAGATTGCAAGGATTCAAGTCCTGGCTTCATCATTTTCAAGCTATGTGACCTCTATGTCTCATCTGTAAAATGAAGATGAAAATAATACACTTCAGCAGCTCCTATGGCTCAGTGGGTAGGGCACCGCCCCATATAACAAGGGTGGTGGGTTTGAGCCCGGCCCTGGCTAAACTGCAACAAAAAAAAATAGGTGAGCATTGTGCCTGTAGTCCCAGCTACTCAGGAGGCTGTGGCAAGAGAATTGCCTAAGCCCAAGAGCTGGAGGTTGCTGTGAGCTGTGATGCCACAGCACTCTACCGAGGGTGACAAAGTGAGACTCTGTCTAAAAAAAAAAAGAAAGAAAGAAAAGAAAAGAATAGCACTGTCTCTTAGGGGTGTGGTAAGGATTAAGTGAGTCAATACAGCTAGAATATTTAGATTAATGTCTGGACAGAATAAGCACTTTTAAGGGTTAGTGTGATGGTTAATTTTGTTTGCCAATTTGGCCAGGCCAATGTGCCCAGTTATTTGGTCAAACACTAGTCTAGCTGTGAAAGTATTTGTAGATAAAATTAACATTTAAATTGGCAGGTTGCCAAATAACAGATTGCCCAATATAATGTGGGCAGCCCTTATCCAGTTTTTGGCCGAGGCTGGGTTTGAACCTGCCACCTCCGTCATATGCGGTCAGTACCTTACTCCTTTGAGCCACAGGTGCCACCCATGGCAACTTTTATCCAATCTTCTTTTAAGGTCTTGAAGGAAGGAAGGAAGGAAAGTAGAAAGAGAGAGAGAAAGAAATGCTCTATTTCTCTAGAGAACCCCAATACAGTTAGCAATGATTATTTCTATTTGCAACATGAAGTGATCCTCTTTATCCCTGTCCTTCATTAAGACCACAAGCAATCTCTAATCCTGTGTCAACCTTTGACTTATTAATATTCACTACTCTAAAACTTAGAATAGAAAATTAAGGTTTGCCTTGAAAAGATGCAAAGTGGCTAGAAAGCTCATGGCAGGTTTAGGAAATGATAAGTTTGGGTAGAATGAGGGCTCCCGGAGGGGAATAGTAGGGCATCACATTGGTGAAGGGCCTATCAAAAGTTTGAATACCAGCATTAGAATTTTAGGATCTTTTTTTCCTATTGGAAATGAGGAGCTAGTGAAGTTTCGTGAAACAATGCTTGAAGATAAAAGAAAGTATCAGTGGGTGTAGGATTAGTCACGAGGAGGGAGAGGCCAGGGAAAGAAAACAGGTAGAAAACATTGTGCAACCTTGCATTATGTGGTTAAATACAGCTTATGACTGGGAGAGCAAATGCATCTGTATCCTTACTGTTTACACTAGGGTACACTGGGCCACACAGAGGTCCCTGATCTGGACAGGCTGATGTCCCTCTCTTGGTCCCCTTCCCTTTGTTCCCTTGCTGTAACTCTGCTCTCCTCCCCTGTCCAGATTCCCATCTCTTCCTGTGGTCTATGAGAAGATGGAGGGGGGATAGGGAGCACCATTTTGGTTGTCCCACATGACCTGTGTAAAGTCTTCCTCAATTTTACTGTGGTAGGATGACTGTGGATTGTTATTTTCTTTATACTAAAACCTCTTCAAGAAAATATGTCTCTTTTGCATACTTCTCATAACAATTATGTGCTATTAATTCAAATGATATTTGAACTTTCAAACTTGTTCCAGATTATTTTTTATATATAAAATCTAGGTCCCTGGAAGCCAACTTAACTTATAAAACTAACCCTAGTTTAAAAAGTCTATATTTAACACTGCTAAGGAATAGAAACACAGTTGGTAACTTTCCCAGAGTATGCTAATTAGCTGGAAAGATAATATTTTCTTTTCTGCTATTGGAAGAGAAACTGACCACTAGAAAATCAGTTCAGCTCCTACACCCACTCTGTAGAAAATAAAGAGGTGTGTTTATACTGGCCAATAAATCATGGGTTTGGTTACTTGGCAACCAGTGACAAACATGCCTTTCATCATCTCTTACAATGTTACCTTGACATGTCAAAGTCTAATCTCAATGAAAGTCAGAAGAGAGCAATGAGTTTACAAATTAAATTTTGTTTCCAAAAATGCATATGCTTCTAGTATTATAGTTGTAAAAGATAATAGCATTTTTTCTTAGAACTTGAACTTGCATGCATTTTTGTGTTGTTAGCCCCTTGCATAAATTAGGTATTTCTACATTCACTTCATTCTATTGACAAGAAAAAATATTTATTGAATATTCTTTATGAGGATTGCAAGGGAATTTTTGGCCTGTTTCAGCTATCCAGGAATATTTGTAATTAGCAGATATTACTTAGCAAAAAGCACTGAGTTTTAGATTATTGCAAGTATAATTTTCATTTTGTCATTCTGTACTATTTCACACACCTAGAAGGTACAGTATTAATTTCAATTTGTTTATATGTTGCTTAATGGGGTTTTCAAGTGTTTTCATTATCTTTTATACTGAATATTTATAGGCTTCTTGGATGCATTGTAAAATCTTCAAAGAAAAATAACACTGCTTATTTTTATGGGACAGATGTCATCTACCTACTTGGGTTCTTGCAGTAATTATGTAAGTCAGCCAGGGAAGGTTATATTTAGTGCAACTTTTACAGATGATGAAACAGAGGCATAGGGTAGTTACTTATCTGAGTACTTACATTGGTTAAAATCAATGCTGGAGCCCTAGAGGCCTCCGGACTGAAATGTAAGGTATATTTTCTATGTTTTCAAGATAATTCTTAAGAGTTAGAAACATGCTAGGCACAGTGGCAAGTGCCTCACAGCTACCTGGGAGGCTGAGGCAGGAGGCAGGAAGCAGGAAGACCCCTTGAGCCAGGAGTTCAGGGATAGCCTGGGCAACATAACAAGACCCTAGCTCTTAAAGAAGAGTTAAAAGGGCAGTGCCTGTGGCTCAAAGGAGTAGGGCACTGGCCCCATATGCTGGAGGTGGCGGGTTCAAACCCAGCCCCAGCCAAAAACTCCAAAAAAAAAAAAAAAAAAAAAAAGGATCAGTTAAAAAATTGGTTTTCTCTTTCACCGTTTTTTCATAAAATATTCAAAACCAGAATAATAGCACTATACTTTTCCAATTGTGTGCATTCATCACAGTTAGATATATGCTTATTATCTTCCTCTGCCCCTGTCAATTTTCATGTGAGCAGAAACCATGTTTATGTTGTTCATTTATTGCCATAAACCCAGATCCTTGTATCACAAGAATGAAAATGCAAGTATCCAATGTACTCAATACTAATATGAAACAAATAGAAAAGCAACTACATGTACATTTGTGAGGAAAACACCAAGTATGAACAAACATGGGGGAGGGGAGATGAAGGAGGGAGGAGGAGAGAGGGAATGGGGGAGGAGGGAATGGGAGGGAGGAGGTGGGGGGATTGGTAAGCTCTCACCTGATGGGCACATTGTGAGGGCGTACAGCGTACTCCTGGATGATGGGCTCAACTACATCTTGAACTGTACTGTAGAAGTGCAATGTAACTGAATCATTTGCCCTCATAATTATCTGAATTAAAAAAACCAGATCCTAGCATAGTGCCTTATATATAGTATGAACTCATTAAGTATTTATTGAATAAAGGAATGACAATTTCTCTTAGGTTAAAATTGCATGCTTCACCCATTCTAGCAACTGCCTGGGTGGTGAAGAGCAGGAAATTTGACAAACGGTGCTTATAATGACTATCAGATTTCATTTCCTTGATTTGGAGCTTTTGTGATTTAAATAACAAAATGCAATTTTGTTTATAAACTTTCTTACAAAATACATTTACAAAAGGCAATTGTCAAACTGATGACTGGTAAAGTTAAGTACTTAAATAAGTATTTCAAGTAGAATAACAGTCAAATACTCAGAGATGGAAATGGAAAGAGAATTCAAATCTCTGTACCACTGGTACTAATCAAAGCCTGTTTGTTCCATATTAGTGGGGATGAATTATACAGGGGTGGGAGGAAGCAACAATTGTATTTTAAAATAAAATAACTGCTGCGAGTTTAATTGGCCTGAGAACAAGATTTAAAAATTCTTTATGTCAATGATGTGGTGATTATCCTGGGGACAGAGAAAAGGGACATCTGAGCTAACAATTCAGGACAGAACAGATTGAACTGTGGAAAAATACATCCTAATAGCCCAAGCCCATGTTTTAGGCATGAGGCCAAAAGTGGCATGCAGATACTTACCTGAAGAATTGTTATGTCTGAGTATACAAAAATATCCATCTCTTAATTTTTTAACAAGAAATTAATTATTCATTGGTGAATATTAATAAAATTATCAATTCATTATTGTGCAACTCTGGTTCACAAAAAGAATGGTAACTAATCAGGAAAATAGGTAGACTTCTAGTGGGTCATTAGCCTAAATCTCAAATGACTTACTCAAGATCATAGGTCCTTACTTCGTGTTTCATAAGACTGCCCACCACCCACCTGTCCAAATCCCTATGACCAATGTTGGAGGTAATTACCTGATAGTCACTGGCTTTCCACAAATAGTTCAGTTTTTCAAAATATAAACTGTGCCTGGTCTGGTGGAATATAGCTGTGTCACAGCTATAGCAGTGAGGAAGGAGGATCACTTGAGCCTAGGAGCTCAAGGCCATAGGGAGCTATAATCATGCTTATGCCCTTCAGCCTGGACAACACTGTGAGACTCTGTCTCTAAAAAAAAAAAAGTAAAATAAATATGAACCGAAAAAAGGAGCTCAACTAAATGAAGGTTTGGGGTGCTCTATCCACTTGATTCCTTGGACAATATGCTGTGATCTGTCGTGAATTCAGACCCTATGGTGAATTCTGAAGCTATACTTCACAGATTCAAAAAGCAGAAGCTAACATAATTTAAGAGAAGTAAACTGCTGGCTTATTCTTAATGAGCGGGGTTAGATATGAAAGGATATGATTTTCTTTTTCTTTTTTTCTTTTTTGGAGATAGACTCTTACTATGTCACCCTCCATAGAGTGCTGTAGCATCACAGCTCACAGCAACCTCCAACTCTTGGGCTCAAGCAATTCTCTTGCCTCATCCTCCCAAGCAGCTGGGACTACAGGTGCCTGCCGCAATACCCAGCTATTTTTTGTTGCGGTTGTTATTGTTTTTTAGCTGAGCCAGGCTGGGTTTGAACCTGCCACCCTCAGTGTATGGGGCTGGCACTGTAACCACTGTGCTATAGGCACAAAGCCATGATATAGTTTTCAAAGGTAATTCCAAGGACTGTATTAGAATGAAAGATATTCCTCAGGACAGCCTAACTGATTTTGTTTATCATATGACTGTGGATTATAGTCTATTATAGTAAAAGAATGTAGCAACATTACAATGTTCTCAGATCCTGGGCATGCAGCTTGCAAGTGCTTATAAAGAAGGTCGAAACTTCAAGGATAATTCAAAATATTTTACACGTCCAAGTTTAAAATTTCCCACATTAACAGTCCCTTGTTGCCAAAAATTCTTTGGATTATGAATGTCATTCATTATCTGCACCAAACTTTGGTCTAAATGTCTGAGATATTGCAATACATGGAACAATGTTATAGATGAGCAGATTAAAAAGAAACTTAATTGTAACTCAATTACCAAAATTCTCCATCCAAAGAAAAGTCCATCACCAAAAGAAATGTACTAGAATGTTTATTGTAGCCCTATCTGTAATACCTCCAAATTGCAAACTGCCCTAATGTCCATCATAAGAATGAATTCATAAATTATGGTATATTCACAGAATGGTAAAAAAAAATGAATGATCTACAAGTATGCTCAACAATATGGATGCATTTCACAAGTGTAACGGTGCGTCAAAGAAACCAAACACAAAAGAATGCATACTTTATGATTTTACATATGCCAGGTACAAAAATAGGCAAAACTATGTTGTTGAAAGTCAGCATGGAGGCTACTCTTGGAAGGAGGTAGTGACTGGAAGGCAGGTGTTAATAATGTTCTGTTTCTCCCCCCATCCCCTCCCCCAGTCTCACTTTGTTGCCCTTGGTAGAGTGTTGGGATAGCTCACAGCAACCTCAAACTCTTAGGCTTAAGTGATCTTCTTTGACTCAGCCTTCCAAGTAGTTAAGACTCCAGGTGCCCATCACAACGCCAAGCAATTTTTAGAGATGGGGTCTCACTTTTGTTGTTCTTTATTTTTTGAGACAGAGTCTTACTATGTCTCCCTTGGTAGAGTGCTCTGATGTTACAGCTCACAGCAACCTCAAACTCTTGTGCTCAAGCAATTCTCTTGACTCAGCTTCCTGAGTAGCTGGGACTATAGGCACCAGCCACAATGCACGGCTATTTTTGGTTTTAGCAGACCCAGGCCAGGTTCAAATCCACCAGCCCTATTGCAAGTGGCAGGCGCCCTAACCCCTGAGCTATGGGTGTGGGGGTGGGAGCTCGCTTTTGCTCAGGCTAGTATCAAACTCCTGAGCTCAAGCTGTTCATCCACTTCGTCCTCCCAGAGTGGTAGGAGCCACTGTGCCCAGCCAATGTTCTGTTTCTTGTCCTGAGTGCTGAAAACAAAGGTGTTCAGTCTGTGAAAATTCAATGATCTGTATACACTTTTGATATGTGCACTTTTCTGTATGTATATTTGAATAAACAGTTAAAAAAAGAAAGAAAGAAAGAAAATTCCAGGAAGTCCATGAAAGTTCAATGTCAACCAACATAATAATCTTCAAGGTTATTACTAGAATTTGTGAACCATCATTGTGAGAATCACTCTCTAACCAGATTATTAAATTCACTGGGTTCAGAACAGCTGCCCCTGGACTAGAATGCCTAAAATGTTAAACGAGTAATCATTTACCTTTAAAATTTCTAATTGCTTTGCTTTCTGTACATTCAATGATATCACCATAATTTAATCCATGTCATCGCCCACCTTACTCTCATCTTCCATATATTCTCCTCACCAGTTGCCCAGGAGCCAAGTCTACCTGTTTCCCACACTTTAACCAAAGCGATTTAAAGTCTAAACCAGATCCTTTCATTCCTTTGCTTCAAACACCTCTACTGAGGCCCATTGAATTTTAAACATGATCCAAACTCCAAGGCCTTTCCCGCCTAAGGGTGTGGGCTCTACCCCTCCCTCCTTATGCTAAAGCCACGTTGGTTTCCCTTTAGTGCTTCCAAAATGCCTCACTTTTGTGTGCGGTCCCCTCTGACCAGACCGGAACAACTCATCAATTTACTATTTGCCTGGCTGAATGACTGACTCAGCTGAAGTTCTCAGGTAACAGCCTCATCTATAGTCACCCCCCTGTTGTTACCTACATCCACACCTTGTTTATTTAGTTTCCTCCGTCTTCTTGTTATCACTTCTATCTTGGTCAAAAGTGTATCTCGTGCTTAAAAAGTGTCTGGCACACAAGATGTCCTTCAACAGACGTAGAAACACTAGGTGAATGAACGAATTCACATTCCCAAGGGATCACAGGATGCCTGTCCAGCCAAGAAGAACGCTGCACTGTGAATTCTTCAAAGATACAGCAATGAAATCAGATGGCTTTCAAGCTCTGCCCAGGCAGTGCTGGCATTCCGTTCTGGGTTTCCTTGGGTCACAACCTTGCCCGAAGTGACAGCGGGCACCATCCACCCGCTGGCGAGGTACCAGGTCTCCTGGCCCCACCCTGGCCGCCAGCCTCAGGAGGGCGGGGTCGCCCCCGCCGGCAGCCACTAGCCCGCGCGGACGTCGCTCGGCTCTGGCTGCTGGAAGAGCCGGGAGAAGGCAAATTGCAGTCGCAGGGAGGCTCGTTCCCATCGAGTGCTGTGATTGGCTGCCGTCGAGGGCGGGGGGACTGGCAAGCTACCTTGCCGACTGCCGATTGGCCAAAACTGCCGTCAGTCTGCGGGGACAGACTTCCCCCTCTCCATCTGGCCAACTGCGGGCTAACAATTTTCGAGAATTTCCAGCAGATGAGGCAGTGGCCACTGTAGCTGCTTGCTGAGGAGATCCAGGACAGCGGAGAAGGCAGTCTTATTTACCAACTAAAAAAGCCCCTCCCCTCCCCTCCGTTAGCTAATCCAAAAATTTCCAGGGACGTAGCCATCACCAGGTAAGTGCCTAGAGAGAACAATTCATTTATTTCTGGTAGCCGTTTCTGACGTTATTTATGGCGTCCTCCGGAATTAAAACAAGGAGTTTCCCGGGGAAGTAAAGGAGAAATGAGGTTTAGGTTCCCTACCCCAAGCGCGCCGCTTTCTTCCCTGCGGGGTACCTGTAGCCTGTTGGACCGGTCCTACCCGGCTGCGCCCCGACGGCCCTCGGCCTTGAACTTGACCGCGGGGCTGGAGGCGTAAGCCGAGCCGGCGGGTCTGGGTGCGTGGGCCGGGACCCGGCAGAGGAGGGGAGGCGGGGAGCGGCCGCCTGCCTTTCCCGGCAGCAGCGTCCGCCGGCCCCTTTTCGGAAGCCCGGGACTCTACGATGCTGCAGGGGTCGGCGCTGCGCCGCCTCCCGCGAGAGGGAGACGTGGCGACGACGCGGTCTGCCAGCCAGGAGCGAGGTGGGGAGGCGGAGAACTGGCGGCGAAAGGTGCTGGGGGAATCCAGCCCTCTGAGAGGCTGCGCGCCACTCATCTGTCACGGCCAGATAACCGAGCCCAGGATCCTGAGCTGTCCAGAGATGAGCTTTCCTGGAGATCGGCGTAGCAGAGCCCTGGTTGGTTTTGATACGAGGATTTTGTTTTACCTTTGCCAGGAGAGAGCTGTAATCACAAAGCCTTGAGGCTGGTGATGCCTTTTTTAGTAGCCGCTTTCTGTAGATGAAAGAATAAACTGGAGGTGACAAAGACGAGGCTCCACGTGGAAATAGCCAGGGAATTTGGAGTCTAGAAAGCTCCACTGGCCTCTGTTGTTAACGTGCAACAAGGCCTAGTCGGTTCTTTGCACCCTTCCTTGGAGAAAATGGTTTAAAGTGACTTGTCAGTGGTCTTGAAGAACTGTAGTGGTTCGCGGTATTCTGGTTAGGCTGCTGTGACAGGAAGAACAGCGCCGAGAGAGACAGAGAGAGAGAGAGAAAGAAAGAAAGAATGAATGTGTGTGTTTATGTAGAAATTGGAAGGGGGAAGGATGGGGAAGAGGTGCTGGTGATATAATGTGGAATGTAAGAGGAAAGTCCTTTGTAAATGCAGCATAAAGTTACATGTGTAAAATACAGTCTGTGGCTTGTGTGCATTTTAACCACATTTTAATGTTTTAAAAGCTATCTAGGGCATAAGAGCAGTGAGTACTTTTCACTGCTCCATGTTCTTTTCTCCATTCACACCTATTAAACATCCAATTTAAGAGGAGTTCTTTGAGGGTTTTGTTTTCTTTTATCCTTGAAGTAGACTAGTCAATTTTCTTTCCCTTCCCCTTAAAAGGGTATTGATAAAGAAAGTATTGGAGTCCAAATTTGCTGAAATACATTCTGGAAGTTTCCATACCATTTGAATGTATTGGGATGCATTGGTTGTCTTTTTTTTTTTTCTTTTTTTTTTTTTCTGGCGGGGGCTGGGTTTAAACCCGCCACCTCCGGCATATGGGATCAGCACCCTACCTTTTTGAGCCACAGGTGCTGCCCTGGTTGTCTTTTTAAACAGGTTGATAAGAATTCCCAGCTATCAGGTATAAGGCAGGGGCATATGGCACACTTCCTGGGTGAAAGGCTCAACTGCAACCTGGATTTTGGACTTTACCTTACAAATGCAAATAATGTAACCTAATTGTATGTACCCCCATATTAACGTAAAATTGAAACAAAAAGAAAGGCCAATAAGGAAATATTTGGTTTGGAGAATATGAAAAATTCCTGTGTGTTTTCATTGTGAAGGTTACTGATATAAAGGTACCTGAGTGCTTCTAAATGGCATTTTTGTTTGAAAATTTTTAAAAAGATACCTGAGTGCCACTTGGTAATGGGCAGATAGGAATACCTTCTTAATTTTTTTTTTTTTTAGAGGGAGAAAATCTAAGCCGATTTCAGTAGTACTGATCTTTAGAAGTCCTGTGTAATTTTGGTGTGTGCTTATAATGACAGCAGTAAACTGCCCTTTTGACCTGCTGTCAACATTCACCAGCAGTTTAACTCAGAATCTCTCAAATCCCAGTGCAATCCCCTGCCAGAGACAGTGCTTCCCTTTTAGATTACGTGACCTCCAAAGACTAAATATAATTGTTTAAATGGTTTTTAACAGCAATCTCGACTTGATTTTCATTTGGAAGATTGACCTAAGTCTCTCCTGCTTACTCAAAAAGATTCCTGACTGTGTTTCTTAGTTCTAAGAATGATAAACTCAACCCAATTCGTAGTTACTGAACTAAAGAATGCTGACAATTCTTAGGTGTTTGTTTCTTCTCACTTTTTGTTATAGAGAACACTGATTGGTTTTTTTTTTTTTCCATTAAAAGTGCTTGTTTTCACATCACAAATTCTACCCCTCTTGCCTGCTAGCCAGCACAAAGTCATTTCCATGGACATCTGGACTGCTGTGGGCCATGATGGCAGTTTCCCATTTTGAGTTTGTGAAGGAAACTCGTAGATGTGTAGTTTTAATTGAAAGTTGTTATTTGGTTTGGGAACACTACTTGCCTTTGAATTGTTTACTCAGAAATATGGAGGGCACTGATAAGATTTAATTGTATTCCTGACTACAAAGAAATTGGAACCACTTTTTTTTTTTTGTAGGTTTTGGCCAGGGGCAGGTTTGAACATGCTACCTGTTTTCCTATGACTGTTCTACCTGCTTTCTCTTTTCTTTTCTTTTCTTTTTTTTTTTTTTTTTTGAGACAGAGTCTCACTATGTCACCCTTGGTAGACTGCTGTGGCTCACAGCAGCCTCCAACTCTTGGGCTTAAGCGATTCTCTTGCCTGAGCCTCCCAAGTAGCTGGGACCACAGGCACCTGCTACAACACCTGGCTATTTTTGGTTGGACTTTTCATCGTTGTCCAGCTGACCCAGGCCAGGTTTGAACCCACCAGCCTCAGTGTATGTGGCTGGCACTGTAACCACTGTGCTACTGGCACCGTGCCTCTACCTGCTTTTTTTTTTTTTTTTTTTTTGCTGTTTTTTGGCCAGGGCTAGGTTTGAACCCACCACCTCCAGCATATGGGACCAGCGTCCTACCCTTTTGAGCCACCAGCGCTGCATTCTACCTGCTTTCTGAGATAATTATGCAGATACTACATGAGGAAGGAAGCCAGATTAATGATTACATTTACTCCATACAGGTTTCCAGAAACTGCCCAACTTGCATTTTATCTTATTATTATTATTATTTTTAAGATATTTTTAGTAAAGACAGGGTCTTACTCTTGCTTATGCTGGTCTTGAATCCCTGAGTTCAAGCAATCCATGTGCCTGGGCCTCTCAGAGTGCCAGGATTACAGGCATGAGCCACTGCGCCCGGCCTATCTCATTTTTTAAAATGTTTCCAGTGGATATTTGTTCACTTCTGAGAATGAAGTTCTATTTTATCATTTAAAGATATTTTTTGGAGGTTAGAGAGAGAGAAAAAAGGCAAGCGTAGACTGGAAGAGCTGCAGAGAAACTTCTTTGTTTCTTCTTTATTTGTTTGTAATTCCAGAAATCTTATTCAAATTAGATACAGGTCTGCAGAGTAGCCCAAAGCTATAAACATGGCTTGCTTGTTTTCAGACTGAAGCCAAAAGAATAGTACTTTGCTAATCTCTAGTTCACTCCTCAGAAGTGAATGTATTTTCCAATTTAGTTAAGATCATTTTCTCTATGGTATTAAGCTGGTTTGAGAATTATCTCTATTAAATTATTACTTGCTAGATTGCCTTATAGTTTGCAATTTCTCAATTCATCACCTACATTTGATATATTGTTGCTGAATAAAATATAACCTTCAAGCACAAGAACAAACACTTTTTTTTTTGTAACAAAGTGTGTTACTTCTCTTTGATAACCAGAGGGTCCATTTCTCTCCCCTATGGCAAATATTGTCTTTTGAAGAAGTGAATTTCCACCTTCTACACAGGATCTTAGCCAGATGACCAAGAACGGATGGCTTCCTAAGTTTTTCATGATGCATTGTTTCAATGTCCATCTTTATTCTAAATTCTGTGAAGACCAGGCTCATCTATATTTTTTTATTGCTTAAATATCTAAGGATGTTCTTTGGAACCTCGTCCTATCTTCCATTTTACCCAGTGGAAGATATAATAGCCCTTCCTACACATAGCTAGCTACACTGATTTCCAGAACTTCAGTTGAAAGTGATTGTTTGAAACCTAGCATGCATTTTCTCATTGATGCATTCACACTGGGCTTTTTGTGTATGTTGTTTATGCTTTTTGGAAAGATAAATTTTTTTCAAGCTCATTTTTTATTGTGAAATGTTTCAACCATACAATGGAGACTAACATTACATAACATCTGGATATTGTCCACCAGGATTATCAAATCTTAACATCATGCCTTTTCAAATTGTTTTTAATTCATAAAGTAACAAAACAAAATACTGTACAGGTGAATTTTTTTTTTTTTTAAAGACAGAGCCTCAAGCTATCACCCTGGGCAGAGTGCTATGGTATCACAGCTCACAGCAACCTCCAACTCCTGGGCTTAAGCGATTCTCTTGCCTCAGCCTCCCAAGTAGCTGGGACTACAGGCGCCCGCCACAATGCCCGGCTATTTTTTGGTTGTAGTTGTCATTGTTTTTGGGCAGACCTGGGTTGGATTCTAACCCATCAGCTCTGGTGTATGTGGCTGGTGCCTTAGCCACTTGAGCTATGGGCGCTGAGCCTGAATTTCTGTTTAGAATCTTATTAAAATGAAAACCTCCCAGAAACACAACTTTTCTGCAGACCTGTAAGGAATTCCCCTCAAAACACCCTGTAATGCCAAAAACTTTAGGATTGAGTTTTGGGGTTGAGACCAGATGTAGGGGTGTAGAGTAATAGTTTCAATGAAATCTAATCTCAAGTGTGGGTAGGTTGCTGGGAAGGGGGAAGGAGAGCAGAAGCTGTAAGACAGGTCCTTAGATCACTTGCTCTTAAATCTGGGCTGCTTGTCACAAAGGCAGTGCCCAATTCCTAAGATCACACACCCACACACTCTCTTCGGGAGTGGCTGCCCCAGAGGGAAGCATCAGAACTGGCTTATCTTGTGCCTGTGGGAGTGTTTGCATGAACCAATTTACATTAACCATGGTGATACAGTATATAAAGTTTAGTAAGTTGAGAAATCTTAAAATAAAACTTACATCCTAGAGAATGTCTTTGTTAAAACTTGACTACTCTTTGGGGACAGAAGTATTTATTATTCTATTAACAAGGCTGGGCATGGTGGCTCATGCCTGTAATCTTAACACTCTGGGAGATCTAGGCAGGTGGATTGCTGGAGCTCGCGAGTTCAAGACCAGCCTGAGCAAGAGTGAGAGACCCTGTCACTACTAAACACAGAAAAACTAGTCAGTGGGGTGGTAGATGCTTGTAGTCCCAGCTGTGCTGGAGGCTAAGGCAAGAGTTTGAGGCTTGGCTCGGCACCTGTGGCTCAAGTGGCTAAGGCGCCAGCCACATACACCTAAGGTGGTGGGTTGGAATCCAGCCCAGGCCCGCCAAACAACAATGATGGCTGCAACCAAAAAATGGCCGGGCGTTGTGGCGGGCGCCTGTGGTCCCAGCTACTTGGGAGGTGGAGGCGGGAGACTGGCTTGAGCCCAGGATTGGAGGTTGCTGTGAGCTGTGATGCCATAGCGCTCTACCCAGGGGGATAGCTTGAGGGTCCATCTCAAAAAAAAAAAAAAATAAATAAATAAAATAAAGAGATGCTACAGGTTTGGGAGTCTGAAAGGGGACTCCACCAAGACTTCAGCAATCCCACGCAGTGGGGTACAAAGGAGCAGAAAGACGTCAGGACATCCAGACAAGGAATTCTGTGCCCCGCCTCCCCCCTCCAGCCCACTGACCAAGAACTCCCAGCTTTCCCTTTGGGAAAATTAATTCTCTATTTAAAAGGAAGGCTGTTCCTTTGTAGTCTCCTCCTTCCTTTGCTGTTTTGATATTCTCACCAGAGGCATTGTTCAATTTTTCACTTAAGAAATGTCAGAATATGGCTATTTTTAAGTTTCTGTTTTTAAAAAACCTGAAAAAAAGCAATGCTGGTAGCAAAAAAGAAAAAAAAATCAGCAAACAGAAAATTTTGTCATACAATGTCCCACATAGTCAGACGACTAAAATATTCATTGCAAATTTACAGAACAAAGGATGCTCTGTGACTCTCTACTCTCCTGGGGGTGGAAGCTTCAGAGAATGTCCCGGGCACAAAGGAACCAGCCATTTCCCAGGCAGAAACAGCCAGAAGAGAGAGCCCTCCCAGCTGAGCATAGGCCTCTCTGCAGCCTGAGCTGCAATTCAGCTTTTTGTAAGAGGATGTGAGTGTGGCATGCAGGGACCAAGAGATCGTCTGGCCCACAGATAACTCCAGAAGATTCTCCCCATGATCCCATGGCTGCCTCCTAGATCACGACAGGGCAGCCTGGGGGCCAGCCTCCCACTGCAGAGGGCTTTTGGGGCGATGTCACTAATTGTGGAGAGCCCGACACTACCACACCAGACATGCCGCTTCCAACCCTGCCAAGGCCCTGCAAAGGGAGCATTGTCCCACCCGGGAAGACAAGTCCTGGAGGCAGACCAGGCCTCCTGTAAATTATTAGCATTCATATCCCTGCTGTCACTGACCTGGGCCAGCTCGGGTGGGTCCCCTGTACTTCTGAAAGCCACATGTCATCTGGTTCCTTTTGGGGGGTGCACATGACCAGTTAAAAAAGCAGTATCAGGAGAGCAGTGGGTGATAAAAACTTACCTCTTGAGCTGGGCAAGGTGGCTCATGCCTGTAATCCTAGCACACTGGGAGGCCAAGGCGGGTTTGAGACCAGCCTGAGCAAGAGTGAGACCCCATCTCTAAAAATAGCTGGGCATTGTGGCAGGCACCTTTAGTCGCAGCTACTTGGGAGGCTGAGGGAGGAGCCCAGGAGTTTGAGGTTGCTGTGAGCTGTGATGCCACAGCACTCTACCCAGGGGGACATAATGAGACTCTGTTTCAAGAAAAACATACACACACTTACCTACTGGGTACAATGAATGCTATTCTAGTGATAGGCACACCAAAAGCCCTAATTTAAGCATTATAGAAAGCTATCCTTATAAGAAAAACACATGTATCCTAAATCAATATTTTGAAATTAAAAAAATATAAATGTTGACTAGGTATGGTAGCTCAAACTGCAATCCTTTGGGAGGCAGAAGGATTATTGGAGGCCAGGAGTTTAAGACCAGCCTGAGCAACCCAGTGAGACTCCCATCTCTACAAAAAATAAAAAAGTTGATTGGATGTGGTAGCACATCTATAGTTCCAGCTACTCAGAGCCCAGGAGTTTGAGGATGCTGTGAGCTGTGATCACACCACTGCAGCCCATCTTGGATGACAGAGCACCATTTCCAAAAAAAGAAAAAACTATTATCTATAAATACCACCCAACACAGACTCAATTTCATCCTGGTTTTTTTTTTTTTGAGACAGAGCCTCAAGCTATCCCCCTGGGTAGAGTGCCATGGCATCATAGCTCATAGCAACCTCCAACTCCTGGGCTCAAGCGAGTCTTCTGCCTCAGCCTCCCAAGTAGCTGGGACCACAGGCGCCTGCCACAACGCCCGGCCATTTTCTGGTTGCAGCTGTCATTGTTGTTTGGCGGGCCCTGGCTGGGGATTTGAACCCGCCACCTTAGGTGTATGTGGCTGGCGCCTTAGCCGCTTGAGCCACAGGCGCCGAGCCTCATCTTGTTTTTAAATTCAGAAAACAGAAGCATTAAAAATATGTGGAACTGGGCAGTGCCTGTGGCTCAGTGAGTGTGGTGCCAGCCCCATATACCGAGGGTGGCAAGTTTGAACCTGGCCCCGGCCAAACTGCAGACAAAAAATAGCTGGGTGTTGTGGCAGGTGCCTGTAGTCCCAGCTACTTGGGAGGCTGAGGTAAGAGAATCACCTAAGCCCAAGAGCTGGAGGTTACTGTGAGCTGCAATGTCACAGCACTCTACCAAGGGCAACGGAGTAAGACTCTGTCTCTAAAAAACATGCGGAATTTAGGGTGGCACCCGTGGCTCAAAGGAGTAGGGCGCCAGCTCCATATACTGGAGATGGCAGGTTCAAACCTAGCCCCTGCCAAAAACTGCAAAAAAAAAAATTTTTAATCAAAATCAGTATCCGGAGAAGTGGTATAGGAAACTGGGACTCTCCACAATTAGTGACATCTTCCAAAAAGCCCTCTGCAGAGGGAGGCTGGCCCCCAGGCTGCCCTGTTGTGATTCAGGAGCCAGCCATGGCTAGAGGCATAGGGAGAATCTTCCGTTTTTTGTAGGAAAAGTGGTATAAAATTCATCACTGAGATACACTTCAGTTTATGAAAATTTAAAGTTCCATAGAAGTTTTATTTGAATATGGCTGAGACAGATAGCCATCTTAACCTAATTTTTTAAAAACTGAGCACATAAATTTGAGGGACTGAATAAACTTTATTACAATTTATTTATAGTATTTGGTTTTTTTAGAGACAGAGTCTCATTATGTCACCCTGGGTAGAGTGCTGTGGTGTCACAGCTCACAGCAACCTCCAACTCCTGGGCTTAAGTGATACTCTTGCCTCAGCCTCTTGAGTAGCTGCGACTACAGGTGCCCATCATAACGCCCAGCTATTTTTTTTGTGTGTGTGGCTGGGGCTGGGTTTGAACCCACCACTTCCAATATATGGGGCCGGTGTCCTACTCCTTTGAGCCGTAGGCGCCGCCCTATTTCTTTTGTTATAGTTGTCATTATTATTTTAGCTACCTGGGGCTGGGTTCAAACCCGTGAGCCTCAGTGTATGTGGCCAGTGACCTTAACCACTGTGCAATGGGTGCCAAGCCTATTTATAGTATTTGTGACAAAAAGTACATTTACTATAATCATTTAATCTTAGATGTTGAAGAATCCAAAATAGGAAAACAGCGCTGATGTTTCTGGCTAATTTGCTTATTACCGTTTAAAAATCTAGCAAGACGGCTAGGCGTCTGTGGCTCAATCAGCTAAGGCGCCAGCCACGTACACCTAAGGTGGCGGGTTCGAATCCCCAGCCCAGGCCCGCCAAACAACAATGATGGCTGCAACCAAAAAATGGCCGGGCGTTGTGGCGGGCGCCTGTGGTCCCAGCTACT
>CAUYQV010030154.1:0-29911 GCA_963574575.1 Galagoides demidoff | reverse complement strand
CCTGTGGTCCCAGCTACTTGGGAGGCGGAGGCAGGAGACTCGCTTGAGCCCAGGAGTTGGAGGTTGCTATGAGCTGTGATGCCATGGCACTCTACCCAGGGGGATAGCTTGAGGCTCCGTCTCAAAAAAAAAAAAAAAATCGCCTTCTAAGAACGTAATCCAAATTAAATATTTACAACGAAGTGCCTCCACAGAAGTGTTCCTTGAAACATGGTTTAGAAACCTAGCTTTACACCAAGAGGGTAATTACAGGCTTCTTAGAGACAAGACTGGGTTTTAGAAAGATGTATTCAAAAGGTCACAGACTGGGTTTCCCAGAAAGCAAACTCTAAGATAGAGATTGAGCATGGAATGTTTCCTTGGAAGACCTCATAAGAACAAAACCTATATGGGGACATGAAAAATGTAAAATTAGGCAAAGAAATTGAACTGAACTGTGATGCAGTCACAAGAAAGGCCTCAGCTAATCTTAAAGGGAATTCCGGAGACAGGATGACACTTCAGAGTTGCAAGAGGACTGGGCCTTTATATTCAGAAAACAAGTAAATATTGAGTATAAGCTACTCCTGGGAGGGAGGGCAAGACTTTTGGCAAAGTGTCTATCTTCAATCAAGGGCCGGAGAAGAACTCAGCTGACAGCTATAGATGGCAACCCCACAATGCATAGCTGGGGTAGTGAGAGCTTCAGGTGGGGGAGTAGCACAGCTCCCATTACAGTCCACACTTGAGCTTCTTGGATACACTTGCTTCATTAAGCTCTGAGAGCAGCTTCTCTAAGATTTCATAGGGCCTTGAGGAGGTGGAGGAGATGGGAAACACTTGTCAGAGAAAAATTAGTGAAATGAACTCCGGGGCCACCATGTAGCTGATCCCAAGACAGTAAATGACACTCATCACCATTCTCCCTTATAACTCTTTTCGACTCCATTTACCTCCTCCCACCTGAGTAGGCTACCTAGGTAGCATGCTCAGGTAGTCAGCTCTGAGGGGTCTAAGACCCTGGTCATCCTCCCCCTCTCAGGATATGCCTGTTGTACTTGACCACTCACCACCAAAATTGGGAAAGGGAGTAGGGTCAAGGAATGAAGTGGATCAAAAAGAAAAAAATTTCGAAAATGAAATAAAATTTTTAAAAATAGAAAATAAAGGAAATTAAGTGTATCGATCACATGGGTGCCAAACATATTCTTTCCTGATGATTGTGGTTAATTACTCCTTGCAGGAGGTGAATCTTTTTCTGATGTTTTGGCACAATTAGTCCAAAGTAAATGGATGGCAGCCATAGTTTGAGGTTTAAGCAACACTGTCTGTATCTCTTGATGGAAGAGTTCACTTTCGAGGATCAGGAGCTACAGAGTCAGAAAATACAACTTCTGCAAGTTACTGTGAAATAATGGTTAGTGGAACCACTTGGCCTTCATCCATTGATGCCCAGATCCATATATTCCACTGTAAAGATTTCTCAAGTTCAGTTATTTTAAAGGTCTTGGCAGACTCACATAAAGCTTCTATTTAAAGAGAAATGATGCAATGCAGCAAGAGATGGAGTGTACAGGCAAGCACTGGAGTCTGAGAGAGCTCACTCCCCAGGGCCTGATTTGCATACCCTGCACTGTGAATCTAGGTCAAATCACCAACATCTGTGCAAGCAACCTTAGCTTTAGGAGAGCTCAATGAGGAAGTTCCTAGTGAAGTTTTTACATGTCCTTGGCCAGGCTTGTCAGACTGGTTAGGTCAGTTTAAGCCCACATCAGCATACAAACTGACCCTAGCAGTCAAGAGAATTTCAGACTTCAAACAGCACATCATAAATTCCACTGCCCTTATCTTGGCTGAGTGAAAAACCAAACATCCAGGGATCCAGGGAGAAAAAGACGGAGCTTTTCAGTACAGCTGTTAATCAATTCTATCTACCGTACCCACTTTTTGGAGATACACCACCATATAACACTTGTCAATTTAAGATGTATACTGAGCTGGGCATGGTAGCACATGCCTATAGTCCCAGATACTCTAGAGCCTGAGGCAGAAAGATCACTTGAGCTCAGGAGTTCAGTCAAGTCTGGGAAACTATAAAGATCCCATCTCTGGGGAGGGGAGAGGTGTATACTGGTTCTAGAGAATGATGTCCCCACCCTCTCACAATGTTCCCCAGCTGGTGCCTTAATAGTTTTCATCAGACCTGTTTTCATCAAAGCTGTTTCATCACTCCATCTGACCAGCAATCTCTGGGTAGAATGGTATGTGACAGGACCAATGGATCTTAAGTCACGTGTTAAGTGCGAATCTCCTATGCTAGTCCCCTTGGTCCAATGAGATGTCAAACAGGATCCTATGTCAGGGGATCACAAATTTTGTAAGCCCTAGAAAGTGTTGCTGGAGGAGGCCTTGCAGGCAGGAAAGAATTATTAGAATGTGTGTCAATTCCAATCAAAGGGAAAAGGATCTGTTTTAGCCCAATAGGGCTATACTAACAGAATAAAAGGCTGGGTGACTTATAAAACAACAGATACATGTTTCTTACAATGCTGGAGGCTAAGTTCAAGATTTAGTGTCCTGGCTCAGCACCCGTGGCTCAAGTAGCTAAGGTGCCAGCCACATACACCTAAGATGGCAGGTTCGAATTCAGCCCAGGCCTGTCAAACAACAATGATGGCTGCAACCAAAAAATAGCCGGGCATTGTGGCGGGCACCTGTGGTCCCAGCTACTTGGGAGGCTGAGGCAGGAGACTCGCTTCCTGAGCGCAGGAGTTGGAAGTTGCTGTAAGCTGTGATGCCACAGTACTCTACCCAGGGGGACAGCTTGAGGCTCTGTCTCAAAAAAAAAAAAAAAGATTCAGTGTCCTGTGAGGGCCTGCTTCCGGATTCACAGATGGCCTTTTTCTCACTGCATCCTCGCATGGCAGAAGGAAAAAACAAACCCTCTCTATAAGGATGCTAACCGCATCTGTGAGGAACCCACTCTTCTGGCCTAATCGCTTCCCAAAGGCCCTGCCCTAACACCTTCACCTTACCAGTTAGGGTTTCAACACATGAATAAGCTTTCAGTTCACTGCAGGATCTGATATAATCAACATGGCACCAAATGGCTAATTGATCCCCTTGCACAATGGTGCTGCTGTATCAGGAGCTAAGGGTTGGTCTCAGCAGCAACTCAACAGCAACAGTAGCTTCATCAGCCTGAGTGAGTGGCAATCCACCTTGTTGGACCCTTGTATAGACCCTATCCCTGCCATCACAACTGCTCTGTCCACGTACCTGGTGAACCAGCGCTGGAGTGGCTGATGACAGAAACTGCCTGACTCAATCATCATCTACTGTTTGTCTGCTTATCTGAAGAGGGAGAATTGGTCTTTATAAGAAGTAGACTACTTCTATAGAAGAATTTCAGGATTCGGGATTGTCAAGTTCCTCATCCCAGATGTCTCCATCCCCCAATCTCAGGGTTCCACATCAGGAGGCTGAGGCAGGAGGATTGCTTGAGCCCAGGAGTTCAAGGTTGCTGTAAACTAGGCTGACATCATGGAACACTAGCCTGAGCAACAGAGCGAGACTCTGCCAAAAAAAAAAAAAAAAAAACTATGCTAAAGGGTGGAGCCTGTGGCTCAAAGGAGTAGGGTGCCAGCCCCATATACCAGAGGTGGCAGGTTCAAACCCGACTCCAGCCAAAAAAAAACTATACTAAAAATGCCAATTATTTTCTCTCCCTGTCTCTATGTCTCCTATAAGAGAATTTCCCACATTTCCCCTCTGAGAATTTCCCCCATTTCCCCTCTCTAAGATCTGCTCTTACAATCCTTTCTAAGCTCAGCTGCTACATGTCTCCCATCCTCCTAGCCTCAGCTGCACCAGTCTGATTTTCCCTTCTGAAATTTTGGAATAGCACACTTGGACCTAACTCAGTCCTTTTTAAAATGTGCTTTAATAGAAACCCATGCAGAGCCAACACTGCAGCAGACATAACTGGCTCCTGTGCCCTGAGAAAGAGAGAAAACCAAGTGAAAGAGCAGCATAAACTAGACTTGCAGAAAGGAGCTAGGAAAAGGAGACCAGGAATAACCCGTGTCAGAATGATTCTGGCTGCAAGCAGTAGAAAATCCCAATTCAAGCTTTCTTAGACAGTGCAGTCCCCAGGTTATGGTTATTATCACTCAACGATGTGATTGAGGTCTCAGGTGCTCTCTTTGCTCTGATCCTTCTGGTGTTGGGTTCAGCTATAGCTGTTTCCCCCTTACAGTTGAAAGATGACTGCCAATGCCAATTGGGCTTATAGGCTCCCTTTTAAGTCTGGCAGCAGATAACCTCTCCACCAAGTACAGAATATAAATCCCTTCCTTCAATCTGATGGGGCAAATTTAGGTCACCATGGTTGCACTGGACCAATAGTAGCAAGAGGAGTGTCATAGGTTGGTTGGCTTAAACTAATAAAGAATTACCTCTAGAAATGAACATGAGTTTGTGGTTGCCTACTCCTAGAGTTAGAAAGGAAAGGTTGATTACCTAAATATAATCTATAATGTCTTAGAAAGGATCTGTTAGAAAATGGGGAAATGAATGCTGGGCAGCTCTGCTATCAAAGCTATAGCCTTGAGAAAGAACCCCCAGTGAGGACAGGAAAAGGAAACAGAATTCTGTACAACCATTACCTGCCAGCACTTCCTCTCTGTCCATTTGCTCATCTAAATCAAATTACACTTTCCACACTGTTTCTTTCCCCCCTCTTTGACACTCCCCACCAATTGTCAATGGTCCAAAAGCACCGCCAGGGAAATAGAAAGGGGCCCCTTCTTCCCCTCCACTGTAGGATTCAGTTTCAACTTGTGCTATTGAAAGCACTAGGAAATAAATTTGATAACATGATGTTTCAAAACATATGCTCTGGCTCAGCGCCTGTAGTACAGTGGTTACGACGCTGGCCACATACGGGGCTAGCAGGTTTGAACTCAGCCCGGGCCTGCTAAACAACAGTGGCAACTACAAAAAAAAAATAGCTGGGCATTGTGGCAGGTGCCTGTAGTCCCAGCTACCTGGGAGGCTGAGGCAAGAGAATCCCTTAAGCCCAAGAGTTTGAGCTTGCTGTGAGCTGTGACACCACAGCACTCTACCTAGAGCAACATAATGAGACTCTGTCTCAAAAAGAAAAAAAAAATGTACTTTTTTTTTCATTTCTTTCTTTTTCCTTTGGAGATAGTGTCAGCACCCTCAAACTCCAACTCTATCAATCTTCCTGACTTAGCCTCCAGAGAAGCTAGGACTAAAAATGTGTGCCACCATGCCTGGATAATTTTTCTACTTTTTGTAGAGGCAGAGGTCTTGCTATGTTATCCAGGCTGGTCTCAAACTCTTGGCCTCAAGTGATCCACCCACCTCAGCCTTCCAAACTGCTAGGATTATACATGTGAGTCCTTGCACCCAGCAAGAACATCTGTTCTCAAAGTTTTTGCCCACAGAATTAGAAAAAAATTGTAAAGTGTATATGAAACCAAAGAGAGCCTAAATAGCCAAAGCAATCTTGAACAAAAAGAACAAAGCTAGAGGCATCACACTAACTTCAAATTATAATACACATCTATTATAACCAAAATTGCATTGTACTGGTATAAAAATAGTCACATAGATCAATGGAACAGGAGAGGGAACCCAGAAATAAATCCACATGATTAAAGCCAACTAATCTTTGACAAAGTCGACAAGAGCAAACAGAGGGGGAAAAAACACTCTATTCAGTAAATTGAGCTGGGAAATCCAATCATTATATGCAGAAGAATAAAACTGGAACTCACAAAAATCAACTCAAGAGGGATTAAAAATTTGAATGTAAGATCAGAACCTATAAAAATACTAGAAGAAAACTTAGGAAATACTCTTCTGGATATTCAGTTAGGTGAAGAATTTATGACTAAGACCTCAAAAGCACAGGCTATAAGAACAAAAATAAACAAGTGAGACTTAATTAAACTACAGAGTTTCTCCACAGCAAAAGAAATAATCAACCAAGTAAACAGACAATCTGAAGAATGAGAGAAAATATTTGCAGACTGCACATTTGACAGAGGACTACTAGCTAGAATTTATGAGGAATTCAAACAACTCAGCAACAAAAACGCCATTAAAAAGTGGACTAAAGACATGAATAGACATTTTTCTTTTTTTAGATAAAGTTTCACTACATTGACCTCGGTAGATTGCCGTGGTGTCACAGCTCACAGCAACCTTAAACTTTTGGGCTTAAGCGATTCTCTTGCCTTAGCCTCCCAAGTACCTGGGACTACAGGCACCCACCACAATGCCCAGCTAATTTTTATTGCAGTTGTCATTGTTGTTTAGCTGGGCCAAGCTGGGTTTGAACCTGCCAGCCTCAGGGTATGGGGCTAGCACCGTAACCAAACACAACTGACCAACAAGTATATGAAAAAAATGTTCAATATCACTAGTCATCAGAAGAATGCAAATTAAAATTACAATGAGCTGTCTTATACCAATCAAAATGGTTATTATTCAAAAGACAAAAAATAACAGATGGATGCAGAGAAAAGGGTACATAAGAACATGCTTATGTTCATTTCTAGAGGTAGTTGACTTATTAAGTTAAGTCAACCAACCTAGGATACTCCTCTTGCTACTATTGGTCCAGGGGTAAGCCTGGTGACCATGACTCTTCTACACTATTAGTGGGAATGTAAATTAATACAACCTCTCTGGAAAAGAGTATGGAAATTTCTCAAGGAACTTAAAATTGAGCTATCATTTTATCCAGCAATCCCACTATAGGGTATCTACCCAAAGAAAAATAAATTAATATATAAAACAGATACCGGTGCTGATACGTTTTTGCAGCACCATTCACAATATCAAAGACATAGAATCAACCTAAGTATCTATGAATGGGGAACTGGATAAAGAAAATGTGATGTATATATACACACAATGGAGTACTATTCAACTATAAAAAAATAAAATCATATCTTTTTCAGTAACGTGGATGGAACTGGAGGCCATTATCCTAAGTGAAACAACTCAGACAACTCAGAAAGACAAATACCACATGTTCTCACTTATAAGTAGGAGCTACATAATGTGCGCACAGGAGAGCAAAGTGTGAAATAATGGACAGAGGGGAGCAGCGCTGGGAGAGGGCAGGATGATGGGAGGTTGCTTGGGGGGTACCATGTGTGTTGCTCCAGTAATGGAGGCACTGAAGGCTCTGACTTCACCACATCCAATATCCCAATGTATCAAAACTGCACTTGGGCCCTGTGAATATATACAAATAAAAAATAAATGGGGAAAAAAGCTCTTACCCAAATCCATAATAAATTAACAGGGGAAGCCAGATTTGGAATCACTAACCCTTAGTTCTTCTGATAGCTGGCTCAGTTCTCTCTTTTCACTTAACCATACTCCTTCTCATACTGGTTCTATGTAACTAGGACTCTTGCTTTCAAAAAAACAGAGAATTGATATAAACCTAGGTTTACTTCTATGCTTAAAGAAGCAGCTGCTCAATAATTAGCAGTATGTTTACACTGAAGATATTAACATATAAAATTAGGTTTTCCCCCAGAGATCAGAAATCATTAGGTTTAGAAATTTTTTTCTTCTTCTTTCTAAATGAAAATTTCAATTATCCTTAAACTTACGTTCATGTGAGGATTTTCCCATATTGTTTCTAAGTATTGGCTAAACGTTAATTTTTCAGGTTACTTTTGAGTCAAGACAGACTAAAGGACTTTGTTCTTTTCTGAGAATTTGTGGCAATAAAATGTGTACTTCATAGATTTAAAAAGGTTTGAATGGAAGGGGAGCTCTACTGTAGGTGTGAATCTGTACATATCTGAGATCATCTTGCCTTGTGCTGTAGACAGGAGTCTAGGTTTATGGAACTGACATGGATATAAATCTGGATGTGAGTGGAAAAAAATCAGGGTAAGTGACTTTATTCTTTTTTTTTTGAGACAGAGTCTCACTATGTCACCCTCAGTAGAGTGCTATGGCATCACAGCTCACAGCAACCTCAAATCCTTGGACTTAAGTGATTCTCTTGCCTCAGCCTCCCAAGTAGCTGGGACTACAGGTGCCTACCACAATGCTGGGCTATTTTGCTGCTGCTGCTGTTGTTCTTGTTGTTTAGCAAGCCGGAGCTGGGTTCAAACCCACCAGCCCCAGTGCATGTGGCTGGTGCCCTAACCAGTGAGCTACGGGCACCAAACTGTGGGGTAAGTGACTTTAAACTGGGTCAGTACCCATCTCCACTCTTAAGGAGGCGGGTTGCTCTGCTGTTTCCTAGTGACCTCAATGCAGTTTGTTGAAAAACTATTTGGCTTCTCATACGGTAGTCACTGATTTCTATCCCAACTCCTTTCTTTTAGCATCTCTTACTAAAAACTCCCTGCCTATTCCTTTTACTTCCACCTCAGTGAAGCCAAAGCCCTGCCCTACTTCTGACATGGACCTAGAGCAGGTTTTGTATTTAAAAACCAGTACAAAGAATAGGAAAAGGGAGGGATGTGGGACCAGTACTTCCCTCCCCATACCTGACCCTCATCTGCCACTAACCAAGACCACATCCCATTTCCTTGCTGCCCACTCTGCCATGCCTCACACCAGCTCCAGCACACTCAGGAGCTTCCCTAGGTCTGGCTTTCCTCTGCATGCAAGTAAATATCACTGTAGTTTTTTCTTCACCCAAAGAGTCACACTCTTAAAACTCCCCCATTCAATCTAAGTAAAAAGAAGGAAGTGGCTCAGCACCTGTGGCTCAAGCGGCTAAGGCGCCAGCCACATACACCTAAGGTGGCGGGTTCGAATCCCCAGCCTGGGCCCACCAAACAACAATGATGGGATGGCTGCAACCAAAAAATGGCCGGGCGTTGTGGCGGGTACCTGTGGTCCCAGGTACTTGGGAGGCTGAGGCAGGAGACTCACTTGAGCCCAGGAGTTGGAGGTTGCTGTGAGCTGTGATGCCATGGCACTCTACCCAGGGGGATAGCTTGAGGCTCCATCTCAAAAAAAATAAAATAAAATAAAATAATTTTAAAAAAGAAGGAAGTGAGAATATAGGAGAAAGCGTGTAGAAAGTGTTTGTGTGCATGCGTCCGTGTGTATTTTAATGTACTTGTCTTTCATTGTCATTAGCCATAAGATAAGACAATAAAAATAATTTTTAAATTCATATGAAAAATCTCAAGAGTGTTTTAGGATCAGGTGAGCAAGGAAAATGTTTTAGGTGTGTTGTTGTTCTTTACCTTTCTATGCCATAGTGAGCAAGCAAAAAATGCAACACCAATGGAAGAGGCCAGTCCTAGAGTCTCAAAATAGGTCACAGACTGAAAGCTATCACCAGAGGTTATACAGCAATTGGGGTAAAATGGGAATTGAAATTGACTACCCAATCCATCATGTTCCAGATTATAGTGTTATAAGTCAGGGCAATTCAGTATTCTTTGCTACTGATTGGTTCAGAAATTAACTAAGGACCAATACAGGCCAATGAGACATGAGAGGAATTTTGCTAGGGGAATTCTGGAACATTTTCTTTATTTTGCTACCAGCTTAGAAATAAAGTCAATACCTGGAATAGAGAGCATAAACAGTGAGAGAGTCTGGGTCCTTGTCAACATAATTAAGCCACTAGGATAATCCTTCCCTGGACTTACCATTAGGTGAGATAACAAAACTTCTCATTATTTAAGACCTCTGAAGGCATCCTAACAGATACACACTCCTTTCTCATCATCCCTTGGAACTCACCATGCATAAATTCTGCCCTGTTAAAGCCATAAGAGCTACCATTGGTGACTTAGAATTGGAGAATGTCTCCTACCATGTCCCCAGAGAGGAAGCAAAGAATAAAAGGGAGTCCAGGTTTACATCAAGGGCCACAGCACATAGAAGCCAAGTTTATCTATATTGACAATATTGTAAGACAATGTTGAGCACAGTAATATCAAAACAAATTATTTTTAAAAATTATTATTATATGACATGATTTCCTATGGAAAATAGATTTTCTGTTTGAAACAAATGACCTGGAGAATACAACCAATGGTAATCTTGAGACTGTTGCTGGAAGAATGAGGACTGAAGATCCCATTCTTGGCAAAGGAAAGCACCCCCAGAAAAAGAGGAAAACTAAAAAGTAAGCTGAGGGAAGGTGGTACCTGTGGCTCAGTAAGTAGGGCACCGGCCCCATATACCGAGGGTGGGGTATTCAAACCCACCCCAGCCAAACTGTAACAACAACAAAATAGTCAGGCATTGTGGCAGGCACCTGTAGTCCCAGCTACTCAGGAAGCTGAGGAAAGAGAATCACCTCAGCCCAAGAGCTGGAGGTTGCTGAGAGCTATAACACCACAGCACTCTACCTAGGACAACAAAGTGAGACTCTCTCTCTTAATTTAAAAAAAAAAAAAAAGTAAACTGAGTGAGTTGGAACAAAGACAAGTCAGCTAGTTTACATTTAAGCTAGCCATTGCTAGCAGGCTTCTTGCTTTTTCTGAAATTCTAGCCTGTTGAGGAGACAGCTAACAGACACCCTGCTGGGTCTGTGAGTACTCTGAGAAGAGTAATGGCCATGGAAGAGATTGTGGCAAGTCCTAGAAAAGATATATCTTCTAGGGCATTTCCCACTCATTAAACAGGCAAAGCAGATACCCATTGTGGAGATTTGCATTTGCCTGGGGCAGAGATCAAGGAAGTAGCTGGAGCTCTGACATATGGGCAGAAGAGCTTATATCCCTTATCACAGAGGAAGATCCTCTGTGGTGGTGATGGGAGGAAAATGCCTCCCTCCCTTATCCCTCAGAGGAGATTAACACTGGTGCCATTTTACTCCACAGAGAACTAGTGGAGCTTAACAGCCCCCCTAGAAATCTGTGTGCATGATCTCAAGCAAGAGGCTCTCCCAATACAAGGCTCAGATTTCAGATTTCTGAAGGCTACCCTTAAGGTTAATAATAATAACAAAAGGAGCTGGTATGCTCAATTAGAGAAACTGCTGGTGTCTTTGTTTCCTCCTTCATCTTACCCTCTGGGCAAATAGACTTATATAAAATCAGAGTGGAGCAAACACTCTGGGCCATTGCCAGAAGCCCACAAATGGGCAATGGACCCCTGAGCTCCCACTTTTAATTCTACTCTATGTCTCATGACTCTTTACCACCATTTCTAACTCTATATTTCTTCAGTCAATCCTTGCCAATTTCCATAGGACTTAGTGGCCCCTACTCTAGGGACAGTACCCCAACATGTCCCTAGACAGTTTGCATGGCTGATTGAAATTATCAAAGAGTGGACCAAGTCAAAAATAACCTAATTTCTTCCTAATCCTCAAGACAAGGATTTTCCCCCTGACTAGATTACTAGCCAGTGGAGAATATGTCTTAATAATTTTTGTATTCCTCTGCCCCTTACCCTAGTGTGATAGTAATAGCTACCTTTCATTAAATACATGCCAGACACTTTTCTTACATGATCTATTTAATCCTCCCACTGACACTGGAATGTAGGTGTTATTGTGCTACTTTTAGTTATGCAGGAATAGAGGAGACATTTGACTGATTAATTTGATCAAGATCACACAGCAAGTGTTAGAGTCAGTTTTGAAGCCTATGTTGACAATCCCAAAGTTCATACCCGTACTAAGCAACTGTGACAGGGCTTCCCAAGACCGCTCCCAGGTTCAACAATTCACTAGAAGGACTCATATAACTCAAAAAAAAATTGTCAAACTCATATTATTTATTACAAGGAAGGGATAAAGATTTAAACCAGCATGAAGGGAGTCCAGGAGAAGAAGGAGTACACTTCTAGTTTTTCTTTCCAGGGGAGGCCACACAGATGGCATTTAACTCTTCCACCAAGAATGTATGGCAACATATATTGAGTATTGCTGACCAGAGAAGCTCACCTGAGCCTTGATGTCATGGGTTTCTATTTGAGATCAGTCATGTAAGCCTACAGCACCCAGATGGCTGACCTTAGTCTCCAGTCCTGTTGAGGTCAAATTGATTCAACATGGTCCACAGCCTCCACCACAAATCACATTGTTAGCATAAACTATTTACTGTGGCTCAAATGTCTCATAAACTGACTTGAATATCAATTTGGCATCAGCTTATATCCTAAGCCATAGACAATAGCTGAACAATTATATTTCAAGGCCATTGGCAGCTCTTTGTTATTTACAAGTCAGAGGTATAAATGAATTTTAAAATGGCATTAGAGGTTCGGGGCCCGTAGCATAGTGGTTATGGTGCTGGCCATAACCCAAGGCTGGCAGGTATGAACCCAGCCTAGGCTAATTAAACAACAATGACAACTGCAAAAAAAAATAGCCAGGCATTGTGGCAAGTGCCTGTACTCCCAGCTACTTGGGAAGCTGAGGTAAGAGAATGGCTTAAGCCCAAGAGATGGAGGTTGCTGTGAGCTGTGACACCACAGTACTCTTTGTCGAAAGTGACATAGTGAGACTCTGTCTCAAAAAAAAATAATAATACTAGAGTCTTCTGAGTTATGAATAATTGAACAAAAGAAAATAAGGCATTAGACAAAAAACAATAAAAATATTTTAATACATGGATAATCAGTACAAAAGAGAAAAGAAAGATACATCTTAAATTCTCTTAAAAGCAAGTATGCTTACAAAAAAAAGCAAATGTGCTTTTTAAAAATTGTAAGATATTTTGGATTATAAGCTCTATGGCTTTGGCCTTAAATTAGTTTCAGTTTCCTCATTTATTGAGAAATAATAATAACAAAATTATACATGCAAACATATTCACATACTTTTTCAAATTAAATTGTGCAATATTTACTTCCTGCCGGCTATATGCAGTCACTGAGATAGGCTATGAGAACTTTAATAAACAATTTTTAGACTCTCAGGGAAGTTAATCTTATGGGAAAGATGGAAAATAATTAGTTGATCTTAATGACAATTAATTACCAATTTAGATAAGTGTTCCAAAGAGCAAAGTGAAGGAACTTTTTTTTTTTAGAGACAGAGTCTCACTTTATCGCCCTGGGTAGTGTGCTGTGGCATCACAGCTCATATCAACCTCCAACTGCTGGGCTTAAGCAATTTTCTTGCCTTAGGCTCCTGAGTAGATGGGACTACAGGCACCTACCACAATGCCCAGCTATTTTTGTTGTTGTTGTTGAGTTTGGCTGGGTCTGGGTTCAAACCTGCCAACCTTGGTATATGGGGCCAGCATCCTACCCATTGAGCCACAGGCACCACCCAAAGTGAAGGAACATTACATGGCCATGTGAGAATGTACACCACTGACTTATATCGTGGAGAGGGAAAGAGAGAACCAGAAGGCTCTCCTGGGCTGAGGGCTAAAGAACCAAGGGAAAGGGTCTATGCAGAAGTGGAAGCTGCAGAGAGACACAACAAGTATTATGGGAACTGGAAGAAGACCAAAGAGGCGACAGTAGAAAAAATGAAAAACAGCAGCCTTACAAGAGATGAGTCCAGAAGGTGGACATAACCAATCATACATCATTAGACACCAAGGTGACAATTTTAGGCTGTGTCTTCAGAGCAACAATAAGTCTTAGGATTTTAAGCAGAGAAGTGGCTAATCAGAGTTTCATTTTGAAAAGATCATTTGGGCTATGGCTTGGAATTACTGGTTAGGGAGGGAGAGAGAGATACTGGCTGGAAGAATGGATGCAAGGAAATGTGATGATATCATGAACGTACCAGGAGAATTTCTAAAATACAGAAAAGAAAATTAGACTAACATTAACTAAATATTTGCTAGGTGCTAGGTATATCACATGTATCAGCTGGGATACTGACCCTCAGTTTGACTCTTGTGTCTGGGTTCTTTTTGTTCTTTCATGCACCCTCAGTCAGCAAACATTATGAGTCCAATTTGTAAACAATAGAAGAATCAAATACTTAGCATCCTCATCCAGAAACTTTTATAATATAGTAAATTTTTTTCTTTTGGGGGGACAGAGTCTCACTACGTCTAGGGTGACCAGATGTTCCGATTTTGGGGGGACGGTCCCACTTTTCAACAATTTGTCCCACTTCCCATGCCATTTTAAAAAGTTCCAATTTTTGGAAAGAATGCATGAACAGGCGGGAGAACAAGGGAATATACGGTTTTGGCCACCATATGGCTATTTCACCAGAATATGAGTTTTATATTATTTTTTGTTAATTTTATAATGTTAAACTGTAATAAATAACTGCTGAGAAGTGATTGAGAACTGCTTATCAAAGTTTGCATTGTTGTCAGGCCCTGCCTGCCCCGTCCCCTACCTGATGCCCCGCTCCACCCCCACTCTGCCCCCACGCCTTGTTGTCCCACCTTACAGATGTTAAAATCTGGTCACCCTGGCTCAGTGCCTGTGGCTCAATCAGCTAAGGCACCAGCCACATACACCTAAGGTGGCGGGTTCGAATCCCCAGCCCGGGCCCACCAAACAACAATGATGGCTGCAACCAAAAAATGGCCCGGCATTGTGGCGGGCGCCTGTGGTCCCAGCTACTTGGGAGGCTGAGGCAGGAGACTTGCTTGAGCCCAGGAGTTGGAGGTTGCTATGAGCTGTGATGCCATGGCACTCCACCCAGGGGGATAGCTTGAGGCTCTGTCTCAAAAAAAAAAAGAAAAAGAAAAAGAAAATCTGGTCACCCTAACTATGTCATCCTCAGTACAGTGCTGTGGCGTCACAGCTCACAGCAACCTCAAACCCTTGGGCTTAAGTGATTCTCTTGCCTCAGCCTCCCTAGTAGCTGGGACTAGGGGCACCCACCACAACACCCGGCTATTGTTTGGTTGTAGTTATTATTGTTGTTTGGCAGGCCTGGCGATTATATATTGAGCTGTGATAACAGCTCAATAACATCCATAGTGGATGTGCTAATTCTAATGTGCTAATCTAGTGCAAATGTCCTTATGATAAAATGATGTTTTTTTTTCTTCTGGATTGAGAATTATGAAACCCTAAGAGAAGAAAAAGCAGGAGACATTAACAAATGGAAGAACGTACCAGGCTCTCAACTGGGAAGAATCAATATTGTCAAAATGTCTATTCTACCCAAAGCAATTGACAGATTCAATGCAATGTCCATCAAAATACCAACCAAATATCACATTTTGAAGAACTGGAAAAAATAGTTCTTTGTTTTGTATGAAACCAGAAAAAAACCCTGTATAGACAAGGCTATTCTTAGTAATAAAAACAAAGCCAGACACATCACCCTACCAGACTTCAGGCTATATTACAAGGCTACAATAAATTCTTGCCAACTCTACCACCCCACCATAGAACACCAGAATGTGTTCCTCCTATCTATAATCGTAGTTTTATGCCTATGAAATAACCTTTCCCCACTCTTTCTTCCCTTCCCCAGCTTGTGGTAACCATTATTCTACTTTCTACTTTTACAGGATGTACTGTTTCAGATTCCCCATGAATGAGATCATGTGGGATTTTCCCTTCTCTGCCTGGTGTATCTCAGCTAACATAACGTTCTCCAGGCTCATCCACGGTGCTGAGAATGGCAGGATTGCATTCCTCTTTATGGCTGAACCATATTCTATTCTGTAATTTCAGCACATTTTCTTTACTCATTTCTCTATTGATAGATACTTAGGTTGATTCCGTATCTTGGCTATGTAAATAATGCTGCAATAAACATGAGAGTGCAGATGTCTCTTAGACACACCGATTTCCTTTCCTTTGGATATATATCCAGTATATAATTGCTGAATCATATGGTAATTTCTTTTTTGGTTTTTTGGGAGTCTTCTGTACTGTTGTCCATAGTGGACGTGCTAATTCACATTGCCACCAACAGTACATAAGAGTTCCTTTTTCTCAGTATTCTTACCAGCATTTCTTTTTTGTTTTTTTGTTTTTGTCTTTTTTGAAAATAGCCATTCTAACTAGAATGAGATGATATCTCATTGTGGTTTTATTTTTATCAGATCTTCTTTCCTTTTATAAAAAAATTTAGAAAATGGCAGGGTACAAATCAACAAGAATGTATTAGAAACAGATAATACAGTGTAAAACTAAAAATGCCATTGGCTTTGTTAATTGGTAAAAAGCACAAAATATAATAGGCAGGTCTGTTCTAAACAAATTAAAAAGCTGTGTTTTTTTTTAATTCTCCACAAGTCAGATATATATATGCACCCACAAAAATGGTGTGTGGGGGTGCCAATAGTTCAGTGGTTAGGGCGCCAGCCACATGCTCCAGGGCTGGTGGGTTTGAACCCAGCCGGGCCTGCTAAATAAAACAAAACAAACAAACAAAAATAGCCAGGCGTTGTGGCAGGCACTGGTAATCCCAGCTACTCAGGAGGCTGAGGCAAGAGAACCACTTGAGCCCAAGAGTTTGAGCTTGCTGTGAGCTATGACAGCACAGCACTCTACCAAGGGCAACAAAGTGAAACTCTGTCTCAATTTAAAAAAAAAAAAAATGGGCTCAGGGCTCCTAGCACAGTGGTTATAGTGCCAGCCACATGCACTGAAGCTGGAGGGTTCAAACCCAGCCCAGGTCAGCTAAACAACAATGACAAATGCAACAAAAAATAGCCAGGCATTATGGCAGGTGCCTATAGTCCCGCGTACTTGGGAGGCTGAGGCGAGAATCACTTAAGCCCAAGAGTTTGAGGTTGCTGTGAGCTGTTACGCCACAGCACTCTACCAAGGGCAACATAATGAAACTATGTCTCAAAGAAAAAATAGTGTGTGAAGGAAAGCTGTCATACAAAAGAAGTTGTACCTTGAATTCTTTGGGGAAATCGTTGTTGCAATATTGACACAGAGTAAGCAATAGGTTAATAATTGTTTAAAAACTGAGTGTTCAAATGCTGCATGGCACAAAGCTATACTGTAAAAAGTTTTGCTAGGTACAAAGAAAAACCTCTGAACAGCATTTAGCAAAAATGCTTTTCCAGAAAAGCAAATCCAACAACACAATCAGCAGACCAAAGAGACTACAGCTAAACACCAGAGCTACAACTTCTCATCTGTGTGTTAGAGAATCCTTTTTATCCAGAATAGACTGAAATTTCAGGACAAAACAGAGATATTTTTAACATTTCTTATTCTATCCATTTTAAGTTCTATTTCTTCCCCCACCCACCAAGTAATTCAGCATGATCCAGCAGAGGACTACTTTTAGAATTAGCTGTTTTTTTTTTTCCTGTGGTGAGATTGTCATGGAGCCTGGATATTTCAGGCTTGTATGCATCCATAACCAATGTCCCTCTGTGGTGAAAAGACTTGGCAATTGTGGCTGTGTGCAGTACTTCACACATGCAATCCCAGCATTCTGGGAGGCTGAGGCAGGATTGCCTGAGGTCAGGAAGTGGTGAGAAGTTGGGCAGGAGTTGGTTAGGAGACCATCTGAGCAAGAGCAGGACCCCACCTCTACCAAAAAATAAAAAATTAGCTAGTCGTCTTAGTGCAGGCCTGTGGGCCTAGCTACTTGGGGGTGCAAGAAGATTACTTGAGACAAGGAGTCTGAGGTTACAGTGAACTGTGATGACATCACTGCACACCATCTTCCCTCAAAAAAAAAAAAAAAAAAAAAACTCAGCAAAGGATTTGGTGGATTCTGCCTCCAACTGCTGCTTTGTTCTCCACAGGTGAGGGTCAGCTTCAGGGTGTATTTGTTGTTGAACGTTTTAAGATTGGAGGAGAGGGCTCAGTGCCTGTGGCTCAAGTGGCTTAGGCGCCAGCCACCTACACCCAAGGTGGCGGGTTCAAATCCAGCCTGCCCGCCAAACAACAATGATGGCTGCAACCAAAAAAATAGCCAGGCGTTGTGGCGGGCACCTGTGGTCCCAGCTGCCCGGGAGGCCGAGGCAGGAGATTCGCTTGAGCCCAGGAGTTGGAGGTTGCTGTGAGCTGTGATGCCACAGCACTCTACCCAGGGGGACAGCTTGAGGCTCCTGTCTCAAAAAAAAAAAAAAAAAGAAGATTGGAGGAGAGTGGGTGGCGCCTGTGGCTCAACCCCGTATGCTGGAAGTGGTGGGTTCAGACCCAGCCCCGGCAAAAAACTGCAAAAAAAAGAAAGAAAAAAGATTGGAGGAGAGCTGCCAGATGTTATTAGGATCCAGTCCTGTTAGGATCTTCCCTGTGGGCCATAAGAAAGACACTCTTCTACTGTCTCCTCGTATGAGATATAACATAAATGGTCAGAAGCCCCATCGTCGCAAAACAGGATACGATGAGCAAAGCCAAAACAGACTTAGACTCTGAAAACAGAGGTACATAATCCCAAATCAAAGCCGCTATAGCAGAGAAACAGGAAATCATGCAGACAGCGGGGCAGACATCAGTGAAAGCAAAATTCTCCACATACTTGTACTTTTCCAGAAGGATCTTTTTGGCAAAATCATCCAAAGCATTTCTCACAGCTGATCCATCCCACTTGTCCATTTATAAAATCTTACTATCAATCTTCCACTACCCAACAAGCTACCAGGCTGCTGCCTGTCTGAGTGGGGACCACCACCAGCCCCACGGCTGCCTCCACCCCCACTGCTTCTCCTGCCCTCTGCAACCACATCACCATCTGGTCAGCCTCCTTCTCATTGTGGGTTTAATCTGCATTTCTCTGATGATTTCTGATGTGTAGTACTTTTTCATAAACTTTCTGACCATTTATGTTTTCTTTTGAGAAATGTCTATTCAGATCATTTGCCTGTTTTAAAATCAAATTATGAGGTTTTGATGGAGCTGGAACATATTCTTCTTATCAAAGTATCTCAAGAATGGAAGAAAAAGTATCCAATGTACTCAGCCCTACTATGAAACCAACTTATGGCTTTCATATAAAAGCTATAACCCAATTATAGCCCAAGAATATGGGGAAAGGGAAGAGGGAGGGGAGTGAAGGGGGAAAGATGAGTGGAGGGAGGGTACTTGGTGGGACCACACCTACAGTGCATCTTACAAGGGTACATGTGAAATTTACTAAATGTAGAGTATAAATGTCTTAACACAATAACTAAGAAAATGCCGTGAAGGCTATGTTAACCAGTTTGATGAAAATATTTGAAATTGTATATAAAACCAGCACATTGTACCCCATGATTGCATTAATGTACACAGCTATGATTTAATAAAAAATAAAAATAATATAATGTAAAAAAAAATTATGAGTTTTTTTTCCTGTTGAATTCCTTGTATATTCTAAATGACATTCCCTTATTGGATGAATAATTTGAAATTTTCTCCCATTCAATGGGTTGTTTCTTCACTTTGTTGATAGTTTCCTTTGCTGAGCAGAAGCTTTTTAATTTGATATAATTCCATTTGTCTCTATTTGCTCTTGTTACCTGTGCTTTCAAGATGGTATCCATAAACCCTTCACCCAGACCTATGTCCTGAAGAATTTATCCTATGTTTTCTCCCAATAATTTCATAGCTTTGGACTTCACATTTAAGTCTTTAATCTACTTTGAGTTGATTTTCTATATGCTGAGAGATAGGGGGGGTGGTCCAGTTTTATTATTTTGCATATGGATATCCCGTTTTCCCAGGACAATTTATCAAAGACACTCTCCTTTCCCCAAGGTATGTTCTTGGTGCCTTTGTCAAAAATCAATTAAGTGAAGGCCAGGCACAGTGCCTCATGCCTATAATCCCAGCATTCTGGGAGGCCAAGGAGGGTGGATTTCCTGGGCACACAGGTTCAAGACCAACCTGAGCAAGAGCAAGACCCTGTCTCTAGAAATGGCCAGGCATTGTGGTGGGTGCCTGTAGTCTCCGCTACTCAGGAAGTTGAGGAAAGGGCATCATTTTAGCCCAAGAATTTGAGGTTGCTGTGAGCTATGGAGTCATGGCACTCTACCAAGGGCAACAAAGTGAGATTCTGTCTCCAAAAAAAAAAAAAAAATCATTAGGTATATTAGCCAGGTATGGTGGCACACATCTGTAGCCCCAGGTACTCAGGAAGCTGAAGTAGGAGGATTCACTTGAGCCCAGGAATTTGAGATTGCAGTGAGCTACGATGATGCCTTTGCACTCTAGGCTGGGCAACAGACTAAGACTCCATTCAAAGAAAGAAATGAGGCCCGGTGCCTGTGGCTCAAGTGGCTAAGGCGCCAGCCACATACACCTAAGGTGGCAGATTCGAATCCAGCCCGGCCCACCAAACAACAATGATGGCTGCAACCAAAAAATAGCCGGGCATTGTGGGGAGCACCTGTGGTCCCAACTACTTGGGAGGCTGAGGCAGGAGACTCGCTTGAGCCCAGGAGTTGGAGGTTGCTGTGAGGCTCTACCCAGGGGGATAGCTTGAGGCTCTGTCTCAAAAAAAAAGAAAGAAAGAAAGAAATATGAACAAAGAAAAGAAAGAATTCATGCCAGCTACTCATGAGGTTGAGGTAGGATGGATTTAATTCAGGTTCTCTATTCTGTTCCTTTGGTATCTGTGTCTGTTTTTATGCCAGTGCTAGTTGTTTGGCAATATAGCTTTGTACTATATTGTGAAGTCAGGTAGATGGATGCTTTCAGTTTAGGCTTTTTTAGTTTTGTTTTGTTGCTATTGTTATTTTTAGTTTGTTCAGGATTGTTTCCGCTATTCAGAATATTTTGTAGTTCCACACAAAGTTTTGTATTGTTTCTCTATTTCTGTGAAGAATGTCATTGATATTCTGATAAGATTTCACTGGATCTATGGATTGCCTTGGGTAGTATGAATATTTTAATTCTTCTAATCCATGAACATAAAATGTCTTTTCTTTTTTCTTTGCGTATGTATTTGTTTTGTTTGGTTTGGTTTGGTTTTTGACGGAGTCTCACTCTGTCACCCTAGGTAGAATGCTGTGTTATCATAACTCACAGCAACCTCAAACTCTTGGGCTCAGGCAATCCCCTGGCCTCAGCCTCACAAGCAGTTGGGCTCCTCACTACAGGTGCCTGCCACCATGCCCAGCTACTTTTTCTATTTGTAGTAGAAACGTGTCTTGCTTTGTGCAGGCTTATCTAAGAACTCCTGAGCTCAGGGATCCACTGCCTTGGCCTCCCAGAGTGCTAGGATTACAGGTCGTGAGTCCCTGAGCCTCGCTTTTTTTTTTCTTAAAGAGACAGGATCTTGCTCTGCCACCCAGACTCGAGTGCAGTGGCATAATCTTAACTCACTGCATTCTCCAACCCCTGAGCTCAAAGGATCCTCCCACCATAACCTCATGAATAGCTGGCATTATAAACACAAGCCAGCACATGTGACTCCATGGTTGTGTGTGTGTTCTTTTGTTTCTTTTATCAATGTTTTGTAGTTTTTATTGTAGAGCTCTTTCACCTCCTTAGTTAAATTTATTCCTAGGTATTTTATTATTTTTTATAGCTACCGTAAATGAGATTGCTGTCTTGAGTTCTTTTTCAGCTAGTCTGCTATCAGTGTATAGAAAATGTACTGATTTGGGGGCGGCACCTGTGGCTCAATGAGTAGGGCACAGGCCCCTTATACTGAGGGGGCAGGTTGAAACCCCACCCCGGCCAAACTGCAACAAAAAATAACCGGGCATTGTGGCACACACCTGTGGTCCCTGCTACCCAGAAGGCTGAGGCAAGAGAATTGCCTAAGCCCAGGAGTTGGAGGTTGCTGTGAGCTGTGACGCCAAGGTACTCTACTGAGGGTGACAAAGTGAGGCTCTGTCTCCAAAAAATAGTACTGATTTTTGTATGTCAATTTTGTATACTGAAGCTTTACTGAATTTACTTATTAGTTCTAAGAGGTTTCTTTGGTGGATTCCTAGGGGTGTGTGTGTATATTTTATATATAATATATATTTATAATATATATGAAATATACATATAAAATCATGTCATCTGTGAACAATTTGACTTGCCCCTTTCCAATTTGGATGTCCTTTATTTTTCTCTCTTGTCTAATTGTGATGACTAGAACTTCCAGGACTAGAACTTCCTTATTCCAAATGATGAATAACAGTTATGAGAGTGGTAATCCTTATCTTGTTACAGATCTTAGAGGAAAAGCTTTCAAATTTCCCTGTTCAACCAGGCACAGTGGTGCACGCCTGTAATCCCAACACTCCGAAAGGCTGAGGCAGGTGGATTGCCTGAGCTCACAGGTTTGAGACCAGCCTGAACAAGAGTGAGACCCCATCTCTAAAAATAGCTGGGCATTGTGGTGGATGCCTATAGTCCCAGCTACTTGGGAGGCTGAGGCAAGAGAATTGCTTGAACCCAAGAGTTTGAGGTTGCTGTGAGCTGTGACACCACAGTACTCCACCAAGAGTGACAAAGTGAGACTCTATCTCGAAAAAAAAGGCTTGGCTCCTATAGCTCAGGGGCTAGGGCTCCAGCCACATACACCAGAGTTGGCCAGTTTGAACCCAGCCCAGGCCTGCCAAACAACAATGATAACTACAATCAAAAAATAGCCAGGCATTGTGACAGGCTCCTGTAGTCCCACCTCGCTGGGAGGCTGAGGCAAAAGAATAGCTTAAGCCCAAGAGTTTGAGGTTTCTGTGAGCTGTGATGCCATGGCACTCTACTGAGCACAATATAGTGAGACTCTGTCTCAAAAAAAAAAAATTTGGCTTGGCGCTTGTGGCTCAATCAGCTAAGGTGCCAGCCACGTACACCTAAGGTGGCGGGTTCAAATCCCAAGTCCAGGCCCGCCAAACAACAATGATGGCTGCAACCAAAAAAAAAAAATGACTGGGCGTTGTGGCGGGCACCTGTGGTCCCAGCTACTTGGGAGGCGGAGGCAGGAGACTCGCTTGAGCCCAGGAGTTGGAGGTTGCTGTGAGCTGTGATGCCATGGCACTCTACCCAGGGGGATAGCTTGAGGCTCTGTCTCAAAAATAATAATAATAATTATTATTATTATTATTCTTGTCATGATTACCTTAAAAACCTAGTTTTCTTAGCAAGATATAGTTTTGCTCTCACTCACCTACTTTATACTGGTACTTGAAATATCTTACACATACATTGCATTGCAATATGTTATATATACAATGATACATTATATATATATCATTTGATGCAATTAATTTTTAAACCATTAAGGAAATAAGAGAGAAAATATCCATTTACATCTCTTACAATTATATTTATAAGAGTTACACTTATAATTACATTTTTAAGTAAAGTATTTCTTATAATTACCTTTACTTGTCTTTTTGTTTTTTGTCTATATTTGAATTACTGCCTGAGATCACTTGTTTTTAGCCTGAAGAACTTTGTTTATTATTTCTTGTAACAAAGTCTATCAGTTTGTTTACCTTTTAAAATCTTTATGTCATCTTTGTTTTTTTTTTTTTCTTTTTTTAGAGAGACAGAGTCTCACTTTATCACCCTGGGTAGAGTGCCATGGTATCACAGCTCACAGCAACCTCCAACTCCTGGGCTTAAGTGATTCTCTTGCCTCAGCCTCCCAAGTAGCTGGGACTACAGGCACCTGCCAGAATATCTGGCTATTTTTTGTTGCATTTTGACTGGGGCCAGGTTTGAACCCACCAGTCTCGGTATATGGGGCCATCATCCTACCCACTGAGCCACAGGTGTTGCCTTCATTTTTAAAAGATAGCTTTGTTGAATGTTGGATGATTGACACATTTTGTCTTAAAGAACTTTGAATATGTTCTCTCATTGCCTAGTGACCATCATTGTTTCTGATGAGAAATCCACTGTTAATCTTATCAGGATCCCATTGTAAATTGTGGATCGTTTTTCTCTTCCTGCTTTCAACCTTTTCTCCTTGTCTTTGATATGACTATTTGTGGATCTCTTCACATTTATGCTACCTGGAGTTTGTTGAGCTTCCTGACTACATAGGTTGTTTTGCAATAAATTTAGGAAATTTTAGCCATTATTTATTGGAATTTTTTCTGTTATTTTTTTCTCTTCCTCTTATACTTCTTGTGCAGCTGTTATGTATATTTTGCTGAGGTAAATGTTTGTTTTGTTCATTTTTCTTCATTATTTTTTTCTTTCTGTTTGTATGATCTATATTCATCCATCTTTGAGTTTGCTAATATTTTCTTCTGTCCATTTAAATCTACTGTTGAGCCTTTTGGTATTATTAATTTTATTTAGTTATTTTGCTTTTCTTCTTCAGGATTTTCATTTGATTCTTTTTGTTTTTTTTATTTTTCTTTTGATAATCCTTTTTATGTATCATTGCAATCATCTCTTTCTGAACATCTATAATCATGCTTTCCTTTGGTTCTATGAGCATATTCTAATTTGAGGCCTTTTTCTTCTAAATCCAATCACTCTCACAGGTCGTTTCTATTGACTGTTCTATTTTCTGCTATTGTTTTTCATATGTGAGTAATACTTTCCTGTTTCTGTGCATGTCTCATATGTTGGGGTCCCGCCCCAGGGGCAGGGTCCTCTAAGACCTGTGGAGCTGGCACCACCAACTGAAGAAATGTGAGGTTAGGAACAACGATGAGGAAACAGACACAAGACACAGAATAGAATTTTCAAAGGTGGGAGCTCAGGGGACCACTGCCCTTTTGTGTGTTCTAGCAAGCGGCTTCAAGTCTCTGTTCCACTCAGCTTTTATTAAAATCTATCTTCCCAGGTGGTAAGCTGAGGGAGGGAACAAAGACACCAGTGTTTCTTTGAGTAAGCATATCAGCTCCTTTTGTTATTATTATTAACTTTAAGGATTTGAGCAGTTTTGAGGAATATGAAACTTGAGCCTTGTGTAGGGGAAGCCTCCTGTCTGGGGTCACACACAGATTCCTAGGAAGGTGTTAGGCTCCACTAGTTCACTCTAGAGTAAAATGCCACTGGCCTTAATCTCTTCCTAGGAATCAGTGGGAGAGAGGCATTTTTCCTCTCATCACCACCACAGAGGAGTTTCCTCTGTGATAAGGGATGTTAAGCCCTCTTGCCCATATCTCAGGGATAGAGCTGTTTGTTCCCTTGGTCTCTGCCCCAGCCAACTGCAAATTTCCACAATGGGTATCTGCTTTGTCTGGTTAATGGGCAGGAAATGACCTAGAAGATGTGTCTATTCCAGGTCTTTCCATAATATCTTTTATAGCCATTACCTTCCTCAGAGTGTTCACAGACTCAGCAGGGTATTTATGTAAACTGTACCCCAACAGGCCAGAGTTTCAGGAAAGGCCAGAAACTTGTTCAGATAAGAAATTTAGCAATGGCTGGCTTAAAAGTAAATTAGCCGACTTTTCTTTGTTCTGATTCCTTCAGCTTACCTTTAAATTTCCCCATTTTCTGGGGGTACCCTCTCCTGCCAAGAATGGGGTCATTGATCCCCATTCTTCCTGTATTCATACATTTTTTTACAAACTAGAAGTTTTATGTAACATAACATCTCTGGATACCTTCTTCAGCCCTCACCCCCATATCAAGTTTGTTTTTTTTGTTTGTTTGGGGGGGCGATAAACAACAAAATTTACTTTCTCACAGTATGGAGGTTAAAATAAATGTATGTGGATCTGATCTTCTTGGCTTACAGATGGCCATTTTGCTTTGCCCTTCAATGGTCTTTCCTCTGTGCTCAAACATCCTGGTGTCTCTCCAGCTTGACCTTGTTACTTCCTTGTTTTTTTAGTGACTGCATGGATTATTTTAGTGCAATTAATCCACCCACAACAAAAACCCAACTTTGCCACACATACACACAGTGATATATGCAGCTTTGGGTTTGTGTATAATCATCCTAGAATAATAGTGGTTTTGATGAGGGTCTCTTTTTCTGATTCTACCAAACTGTTAACCTCTACTAATTGTCCTCTGATTGTTTTGTTGCTTTCAGTTATTCTCTGAGAGATAAAAGGCTCTAAAAACTAATCCAATCAAATTATGGCTCCTTTAAAGGAATAGTTTTTGAGGTCAGTGCATTTTATTCATTCTGATACTAAGCAGACCTTTTCCATGTGTCCTCATCCCCAGTTCCCTACAAACTAGCAAGGCTACAGTCTAGATTATGCTTTTATTGAATACACAAATCTTTTCTCAATTGCCTCCCTGCCCAATCTCCACTGTTATTTAGAGCTCCTTCAGGCTTAAACTTTTCCACATTTTGTTGCAAATAAAATTAGTTCCATTGGGAAGAGATTAGGAGCTACTTATTTTAAATCAGGTTTCTTCCCCTCAGGCAAAATTTCTGAGCCAGAGCTCTGGAGTGAGGGGACAATAGCAAACTTCTTTCTGAAGGCACTTCTCCTCTAGGAGCTCAGTTCCTGGTGGAGGAGTGGATGGCAGCAATTGAGGACTTTTTTACTTTTTTCTCCTGGAATGGAATCACTGCATGATCAGCCAAACAAAGGCTATTGGGACCCGGTATTTTCAGTGCATCTCACATGAGATAGAGCCTTTATTCTATCAGTGAAGGTTAGGCAGAAGACAGGAGCTTCTCCCTCTTCTTCTAGATCTCCTGGGATTTAGCAACAGGCACCTGGGGACAGGAAGATAAATGCTGAAGTTCTGGTCTTACTAGGAGGAGGAAAGCCTTCTAGCTATGAGTTTGGAGAGAGGGACCTGATGTTCCTGGCTACAGCAGTCTGGAATGGAGACCCTGCATTGCTAAGCTGTTAAGGTGGTAGCGGCAGTCTTCAATCAAATACCCCCAAATCTCACCGTCACCAGTGAAATCTTGATAGATTTCTTTAAACAAATTTATGTTTATTTTCTGGTTGCCTTTAGGATCATTTCCGGAAGATTTAATCTTTTTTTTTTTTATTAAGTTCCCTGGATGACAGGTCAGTAGAAGTCCTCATGCTGCCACACCAGAAGTTCATCTACCTTATTTAGACACAGATGGTTACATGTAGAAATATTAATAGATGTGTGTGTGTGTATATATATATTTATACATATCTATCTGTACTGAGTGTGAGTCAGACAGGTTAGTAAATAGAAATACATTTCCTGACGTTTTCAGCTGAAAGGGTATAGAAGCAATTACACACACACACACACACCAGTACCAATAAACATACCTAGCACCCATTTCTTGATTTCTGATTCCATTCTCTAATAAAAGGAACTAAAACTCCTTAGGAAAAAGGCCAATTCTGAGACTGGAGTAAAAAATATACAAAATTAGACTAAGGCATCTTGTAGTATCAGATAGGCACACACACAAACACACACAATTGTACACATACACATATACACAATAATTGGAGATACATCAAAGAGGAAGGGAAGCCAACTGAAAATTTCTCAGTAGACAACGCTGGAACAATTTGTATAAGAAATTGTTATAGTATTGACTCATAACCCACTGCTCTAGTAAATATCCGTGAGTTCATACCATTATAAACAAATGATTATATAAATAAGTAAATGAGGAATAAGGGAGAAATTTCCTGTGTGGAAGAATTCCAAAGAACATATGTAAATATTTAGCTCTCATAGAGGTAGAATATAATTCCCCACTCATTAAGTGTGGGCTGCATAGAGGGGTTTGGTTCCAGAGAATATAATATGGAATACAGGGGTAGTAATAATATTATAGTAGAGAAACCCAGCAATCACTACCTCAGCCAGGTGATTGAGGAGAACATCAACTGTGATAAATCATGATGATCATATGCAGGACATACCCTTGATTTCATGTGATAAAAGTGACACTTTACATAAATGATCTTCCTCTCAAAAACCCATAACACAAGTTAAGTCATAAGAAAACCATCACACAAATCTGAACAGAGGTACAGCGTGCAAAATATAAAGTCCTTAAAACTGTCAAGGTCATCAAAACATGCAGTGTCTGAGAACTGTCACAGCCAAGTGGGAGCCTAAGTAGACATGATAACTAAATGTAATGTGGTGTTCTACATGGGATCCTAGAACAGCAAAAGGTAATTAGGTAAAAACTAAAGAAATATAGATAAAGAATGGGCTTTAGTTAATTATACTGTATCATTATATTGGTTCATTAATTGTGACAAATGTATCCCACTTACATTAGGGTATTAATAAAAGGAGAAACACCATGTGGAGGATATATGAGAACACTCAGTACTATAGTTACAATATGTCTATAAATTTTAAACTATTCTCAAATAAAAATTCTATTTTAAACAGTCAGTGAGGAAGTGAACTTTCAATACCGTAGCTATCTGTGGGTACGACAGTCCTGAGTGATGGATCAGTTGTTGCCAAGGTAAAAATGTGCCTTAAGGTGTCCGAGGCACAAGGAAGAGACACGTGGTTGGTAGAAAGAGCAGGGGGGAAGGCAAGATTAGAAGTTAGAGCAGCAGAGGGAAGGGAAGGGAAGGGCAAAAAGCCACTTAACAAATACAATGAGCACTATTTGCATGACTCAAGCCCTGTTTCAAAAGCATCTGCATACCCTTGACAATTTGAGATAAAAGTCATCCCCAGTGGGTATAGTGAACACTTCTGGATGAGGGGCACACTCCTGACTTTGACTTAAATTATACTAAAGCAATTCATGTAACCAAAACATTTGTACCTCCGCAATATCCTGAAATATTTTTTTTTAACTCTACATTTTTTAAAAAAAAAGTTTGTCCATTCACAGGCATAAGTGTGATTCAATGGGGATCAAGCAGTTTCCCTGGGGGACCCCTGGATACCAAGGATGAGATGATCTTAACTTAGAATCTTGAGTTTTTACCAGAGAAAAACCCTATGGGTATTTACTGGCCAAGGGCTACACAGGAGCCTGCCACTATTCTTCATGCTGGTTGGAGATATACCATGTTATACTTCACAGACTTTTTGTGATTTCCTTGCTGTTAATCCCTAGACTTGTGCTATTCTATATCTGGAAGTATTTGTGGTTCTTTCAGGTTCAGATAGTTGTCTGCATTTCCCGTTCTTGGTGTGCTATTGGCTGAAGAATGACCAGATCTGCCAGAGCAAAGCAAGCGTGAAACCAAGTTTATTGAGGAAGCGAAAAATAGCTTTACAGAGCAAGAGTAGGATATAGGTTTACAAACCAAGATATGTTCACTCTAGACATGAACAGGCCTCTCCTTATGGCAAAAAAGCCCTGTTCATGGCCTGGGTTCTCTTTTATACTGTCTGGATTGACCTCTCCTTGTGGTTCAAACATTACCATGGAGCCACTTGGATTAACAGTTAACATTATGATAATTAGCTCTAAATCACTTTCCAAATTCTGCTGTGCCTGGGCTGCCTGGTCCCCAGGGTATTCCTCCTCCCACCCCTCTTCCCCCAGACCTGGGATTAGTAGCTTGGGGCAGGATTAAGGTGGAGCAGCACTAAGGTAAGCCACAGCCTTTGTCCTTCTTCCCAGGTGGGGCTATTGCTCCAGGTAGCCCCAAGGCAGAGCACCCATTTTGTCCTTTTTCTGACTATCACCTAACAGTTCTGTGGGCAGGAATAGCTCCCTCTTTCTTCCATTCGCACTTTATTCTAGGCTATCTCCACACCAGAGCCAGTTACACCCTCCACCCCCAGTGTCTTCCAGAAGTTGGTATCTCTCATCTGCTCACGCCTTTCAGCTAACTTTGAACTTGTGCATATAAATGGTACGTATGTGTGCATTCATCTCTCTAAACTCTGAAACTGTCATTTTAATGGAGATTGTAGGAAGAAGATAGAATTATTATATAAGCTTTATCTATAATCTTTAACTATGAGAATCAATAAATAATTTCTCAGTGCCAGTTTGGGCAACTTGTTTAATACATACTAAAACTTGTAAGATATTTAAACTCATCAAGTTCAATAACATTTTTGTAAATTAAGAATCTGGACTCAGAAACTAAAACAACTGGACATGGGAAGACTTTGTTATGCAAATCTATTAAATACAATTTAAAGAGAATAATTTTCTCAAGAGAGCAAATTTATGTAATAGAAGAGTACAAACGTATTAACAAACTATGGACATGCAATTCATAAATAATAATCATCTGCAGATAATATTAATCATAGCAATTCATGGCATGGCATATCGTTCACAATTATTCAC